>OX438809.1:22902010-23129911 GCA_949316475.1 Hypomecis punctinalis | reverse complement strand
CTCGCCCACCGAGGGTTCCGTACAAATCCAGAAAATTTTACAAAATTGGGAAGTAAGTTGTTAAAATCTCTATACCATAACCACCAACAAAAAAGTTTTTTTTCCACTTTTCTCGTCATACATCTAAAATTGCACATTGTTAAAATAATTAAAATCTGTTTTAGCATGCGCTAATGAAGTTCTTTTATATGATACCTTACATGATACGATTTAATCACTTTGAATTTTGAACCCACATTTTGTGAATTTTGAGGCCCTATTTTTTGTGATTGAAATAAAAATGTTTTCAGATTTATTCCTATATGTGTACTCTGAGACAATGCTGGATTTCATAGTTCTATGTCACCGGGAAGTACCCTTTAAGTTTCGATTTTTGTGAGTGTCGAAATATGCGGTTTTTACGACATAAACGGCTCTAACTTTTTTAAACGATAACTGAGAAGTTTTTTTTTACACAACTGCAAGAGACCATAGATATACGTACTGTACTATATCAGCCTTTTTTTAATAGTCCACTGCAAGACTAGAGAGGTAGACTGTAGGTCTACCCACGAAGGGTGTTTTGGGCCATATCCCCCACGGTGGCCCAGTGCGGGTTGGTGGATTCACATACTCCAACGAATTTCTTCTACTGACATATGCAGGTTGCCTCACGATGTTTTCCTTCACCGAAAAGCCAGCGATGTTAAATTCCATACATAAATTCCAAAGAACTCATTGAACCCACGACCTCACGATTGTAAAGCGGGTGTCACTACCACTAGACCACCACGGCTTACATAGATATATGTGTACGTATACACTTTAAATTTCAACTCGATATCTTTACGCGTTCCCGAGATAAAGAGTCTTGACATACACGCAGACGGACAGACGGACAACAAAGTGATCCTATAAGGGTTCCGTTTTTTCCGTTTGAGGTACGGAACCCTAATAATAGCTCTCATAACCATAAATAAAATACTTCTGCGCATCGCTTATTTTGTTTACAAGAGCGCGTTCTGAATCGCATCTCCAAGACTGTCGCATTTCTACATAAATCACTTTTGCATTTTTTACTCTTTGCCTCCCTCCCGCTTTAAGATATCTCGTCATTTTCTCGAGGCTAATGTTTGTTTTTCTAGTTTTTTGCCCCCGTTCAAACGCAATAAACTTTTTGAGATTTGTTAAATTTTACTTTGGGAAAATTGCTGAGGAGGTTGTGTTTAAAGAGCTTATTGCTATTTTAAAAGGTTTGCTTTTCAGTATTTTCTTTCAATGAGTTACGGATTGTAGCAACTTGTGGAATATCAGTGGTGAAAATATATCACAAACTTATTTTGGGGAGCTTTTCAGCAACATCCTCATCATTTTGTGACAGTGGTTAAAATACATAACTATCCTTGAAGTATTCGTCCAACAACGAGTTTACTTACTTAAAATACTTACGAGCTGTTGAATGAATATCCAATTCAATCTACTCCAAAAATGAAGAAAACTTGCAGGGCCCGCTAAAGCTCATGGTGAAAATCTGTCGTATCGTTTTTGTCACAAAATAATTATTTAAATATTGTTTTTAAATATAAAGTTGAAACAAGTTTCAGTCACATTTATTAGAATATAACACGTTACTCACGTGTGGTTTATATGGCAGACAGGAGGTCTACTACAATTTCGACAGCATTTGGCTATCTGTTTCGAAAAGGAGTAGATACTACGCGTGCTAGGACTTACTCCTCTTCTAGCATAGCGCTAAAAATGTGCATAAACCACATTAGTTCCTATAATAGACATGATGTCTAAAAAATATAATTAGTCCGTCAGATAGACTATTAAAAATCATTAGAGACGTATTTTTTCTTTTGTCAATTAAACAAAAATTGATAAAGATATAGCCTGTTAAAGTGCCATAAAATGAAGACTTCTGTAAGAGAGATGACGTCACAACCCCCACTCCCAAACTTTGACAAGGTTTATCTTTGTCATTTGTAGTTTAATTGACAAAACAAAAACTACGTCTCTAACGATTTTTAATAGTCTCACGGACTAATTATAATAATGTTATGATTTTATTTTGAATGCTTTCCACACTAGATTTTATCTCAAAGAGGTAAGTTGGTGGTAATATAAACACTTCAAAAATTTGACGCTTGCGTAGGAGGCGGGCTTGCTCAATTGGTTAGAGCGTCGGACTAGTGATCCGAAGGGGCAGATTCTAATCCTGCGATCGCTTCAGATTTTTGAAATATTTATCACAAAGATTAAATCTTTGAGATAAAATCTAGTGTGGAAAGCACTCAAAATAAAATCTAAACATTATAATAATGATTTTTTTATCCAGTTATCATGCCTATTAAGTCAACTTTGCTCACTGCTGCACAGCGAAGACAAAATACCAACTAAAATTACGTAATTAACATTATCTCAACACTTACAGCAAGCATCTGTCCCCGACATGTGTACGTAATGGCAGATGACAGAGTACCATAATCAAATTACGTGATTGCTACCTGCCGGCTGGAGGCTGATGTGATTAATGTATGCGTAGCTTCGTACCTAGTTGAGCGAGTGTGGTCATTACACCGGCCAATGAGGACAAAGGGGAATATCCTGGAGTCTGGAGATAGAGTAAACGGATGCTCGCTAGGTATATCTATGGGTCTGCTTAAAGGTCGAATTATACAAGTCAGCGGATGTGAAGTCAGCTACAAGCTGCGCGAAAACCAATCAATGCTCAGCTTTATTTGAGCTTCAGTCAGGATTGGATATTGCGTAGCTTGTAGGTAACTTCACATCCGCTGATTTGTATAATTCGGCCTATAACAACACATGCATTTTAAACCCTGGAGTTCTAGATCCGAATTTTAACGCACATGCAAATATATTTTATACACACACACATCAAACTGTGACTTTTTCATTGCTATTATTCACATAGAGTTTTTTTATTTTATTTTATTGGTTGAGTTGCTTTGTTCTTAAAAAAAGTTTCGATACAAAAAAGATTCATCACCGTGTTCAATAGTAGGAACAAATAAATTAATGTCTATTGCTCATTCATAAAAACTCATTTGTATGGGATCAGGATTTGAACCCACGACCTCACGATTGTAAAGCGGGTGTCACTACCACTAGACCACCACGGCTTACATAAATACACTTTAAATTTCAACTCGATCTTTACGCGTTCCCGAGATAAAGAGTCTTGACATACACACAGACGAACAGACGGACAACAAAGTGATCTTATAAGGGTTCCGTTTTTTCCGTTTGAGGTACGGAACCCTAAAAAGTGCCTACTTTCTTCGTTAGGAAGTCAAGTATATGCTGGGTGCTAGTTCGGTTTGGTACATATTCATAACTGTTTTTCATAACTAGCTATGAAGAAGGAAATTTTCTTAGCTGTTTGATAACGGAAAAGGAAGGAGAAAAAGGAAGCTGTGGTTCATCCATTTCAAGTGTCTCAGTTTCTTCGTGATACGTGGTTTCTGATTTCTGTGACTAAAATGGCTATATCCCCATGACATGGATACACATTTACACAAGTCATAAAAGAGCTTACGATAAAAGTTCCTTTATAAGCGCTTGTTCTCATTACATAGGTATCCAAAAACAGACCGCATTGAAATTTGTTTTTGTGCGGGGTTAGGTATAAAAGATCTACATAATCCAGCTAAGCTAACCGTCTACCTAAGGTAAATCGAGAGCTGATTACGCAGACGATTTGACGAATCAAGTATTTGACGAGTACCTGCGTAATCAAAGGGCTTATATCTCAGAAGAATTACAAATTCTTCGCTTAGGCTGACAAAGACTTAGGTATCTGTATTTAGACTAATCAAATAATGTTACTTTCTAAGCCAAGGTACACAATGCATAGGTCGATTTTTACAACTGGGCGGCTAGAATATAGTTAAAATCTGTGGATAGCCCAATCCTGAAGCTCACTTACCAGCTGCGCAAGGTTTGCCCGCCGCCCGGGCATCGCAGCCGCCAAGTTATATGATTCGGACAATATTACATAATAATATGTTATTCAAATATTTACTTAACAAATAATTAACATAAACAGTCCTTTTCCCATTCCTATCCATCCAAATAAATTCCGATTTTATTCGTAGTTTCATCCGGAAAACACAAATTTTCCGCTTTTGAAACCCGCTTTTTGACGATGCCCGGAACTTGTAATTAATTTAGTCTTTCGGGACGTGAGGCTAATATGTTATTCGGGACCTTTTTTCATTTAAAAAGGTCATTACAGTGGTAAATTAGAGGGCGAGTTAGATATGCTAGATTTGGCTTCTTTTTGTTTCTGCTCCCATGTTCGTAAAAGTTTTATTTCGTCAGTAAATTTTTTACAGATGGCTTTTACCTCTTCCTAATTTAGTACCTATTAATCAATTATTTCTAAATGAGAAGTCGGTTTTCGGTAAAGTACTGTACTGTACCAGCCTTTTTAATAGTCCACTGCAGGACGTAGGCCTACCCACGAAGGGTGATTGGGCCATATCCACCACGCTGGCCCAGTGCTGGTTGGTGGATTCACATACGCCATCGAATTTCTTCTACTGACGTATGCAATCATCGTATTGCTTCACGATGTTTTCCTTCACCGAAAAGCCAGTGGTGTGAAATTCCGTACATAAATTCCAAGGAACTCATCGGTACGGGACCGGGGATTTGAACCCACGACCTCACGATTGTAAGGCGGGTGTCACTATCTCTTGACCACCATGGCCAATTTCGGTAAAGTAAGGTTTAAGAAATATGATACAGCATCGGTATCTTATATCTATAGTAAGCGCCTGCTAGAAAGAAACCTCTGGGTTCGTGGATGGTTGAGATGGCGCTTTAACCTTCCACTCAAATGCGCTCAAGGATAATTACAATAACATCGATGTGTAATCACGGTCATCGATGTTTTATCACGGTCATCGATGTGTAGTGACGGTCATCGATGTGTAGTCACGGTCATCAATGTGTAATCACGGAGTTCTATGAGCCGATTACACTAACGTAAGCTCCAGAAGTCACGTGCAAAGTGCTGTGAGGTCCAGTGAGTTATCCTCAGGAGATATATTTATTTATATCAAATTAGCACGGTAACGATAACCAATTACACTAAAGATAATATTACGTCAATGTCAAATTTAGTTTACAATAAAAGTAAAGTACAACAAAAATAAATCTAAAAGCTATCAAAAGCACACAGGCAGGCCAAGCTAGCAGCCTGGAGCCCTGAAGCCTGTGTGCTTGTAGATTTCAGTGGATAGAATACCACATAACTTGGCTGAACTCAACTTGGTATCTTGCGAAAATTTCCCTTTCATAAAAAGAAAAGGTATAGAGATTCAAGATACTCGCCCGATGAAAAATTGCACATCAAATCGCCGGTGTAAAAAAACCCCTAATGACAGGTCAGGTATGCGAGAGTTCAGGACAAAAGAGCAGTTAGGTATTAGCACATAATAGAGCTCGTTAGGGCGTACTCTATGAATTAACGGCCTAAAAGGCTACATAATTAGGTTTCTGATGCTTTAACATGTTAATAGAAGGATGCTGGTATGTGACTAAAACTAGATTGTAGCTGGCGTTGATAAAATTTCCCGTGGTTTTTTTGGAAATATTAATTTTTAAAACTATCTTTATGTAAATATTAATGTCACACATCGAATTGTTTAGCTTTACCTACTCTAGGATGTAACTACGAAAACACGCACTCCCGTCGACTGGCGCACGCGCACACGATGTGCGTGTGCGCCAGTCGACGAGAGTGCGCGTATTCCCTGATGAAGAAGTACTAATTTTACTCCGAAACCGGTCGGGTTTCCCAGCGGCCCGGCCGTATATCATACGTGAGTTAAAATCGGTGTTTTATTTAGCATAATGTATTCTCACGCGAGTTTTAATGAAGTGATTGTAATTGTGCTCATCATTATGATCAACTTTAATTATGGAACCAAACTCGAATTTATAAAAAATCTGCTATTCGATACAAAATGTTGATCGAAACACGATATAAAGCATAGAACGTTTACCTACTGGAGTTGTATAGATAAACTTATGAAGTTTGTAAAATTATGTCCATTATGTCTAAGCGTTCAAATATCGTTCGTTCGTTTCAGCCATAGGATGTCCACTGCTGAATATAGGCCTCCCCTATGGATCTCCAATAAGACCGGTTGGAAGCGGCTTGCATCCAGCGCGATCCTGCGGTCTTAATGAGGTCATCCGTCCACCTTGTGGGTAGACGTCCTACGCTGCGCTTGCCGGTACGTGGTCTCTACTCGATAAAGTTTCGACCCCATCGACCATCAGTCTTCCGCGCTATGTGCCCTGCCAACTGTCATTTCAACCTACCAATCCGCTGGGCTATGTCGGTAACTTTGGTTCTTCTACGGATCTCCTCATTTCTGATTCCATCTCGCAGGGAAACTTCGAGCATAGCCATCTCCAAATAATCAAATACAGTTAGCTACATATATAGTACTAGCTTAAAACCCGCGGCTTCGCCCGCGTTGTCTTAGTACATAGGTACTTACTTAAAATGAAAAGAGCCCGCGGTTTGATCTACGTTGTCTTTGTACATGCTTATAATAATATCTAATAGTCCGCAATTTGGCCCGCGTTGTCTTAATACTTGCTTAAAATTACTTGCAAGGATAATGCCCACGGTTTGGTCAAAATTGTAACAGTATTTGCCTATAATGATAATAGATCACGGTTTGGCCCGCGTATTGTTAGTACCTGCTTAAGATGGTTATTTATAGCACGCAGCATGGACTGCGATGTCTTAATACTTGCTTAAAATTATAAAAGCTCGCCGTTTGGCCTGCATTGTCGTATTACTTACAATGATAATAGCCCATGATCTGGCCCGTATTGTCTTAGTACTTGCTCAAAATGATAAAAGCCCGCGGTGTAGCTCGCGTTGTGTTAATAATTAGGTACTTACAAAGATAATAACCCACAGTTTGGCCCACGTTGTTTTAATACTTACTTAATTAAAATAACAGCCCGCGGTTCAACCCGCGTTATCTTGGCATTTGCTTATAATAATATCTAATAGTTCGCGGTCTGGCCCGTGTTGTCTTAATAAATCCTTAAAATTATAATAGCATGTCGTTAGCCTGCGTTTTTGTATTGCTTGTAATGATAATAGCCCACGGTCTGGCCCGCGTTATTTTCGTAACTGCTTAAAATGATAAAAACCCACAGTTAGGCCGCGTTTTCTTGGCACTTACTTAAAATAATAGTAGCTCGTGGTTAAGCCCGCATTAGGCTCGATTATGAAGGCGCCATCGTAATTATAATAGCTAATGATCATAATTATATCTGTTTCATTTTCACTTTAAGCATTCGATAGAGAGAACACTTTTTATGTTGTTATTATATTTACTATGGCGTCTTCATAACTGAGCCTATTATTTTATTACTTGCAAAATAATGCCTACGGTTTAGCCTGAATTGTCTCGGTATTTGGTTATTTAATTTACTTGTATCTAAAGCTTATTACAGAGTACATACGTGAATTTTTGGATGATAAATTGCCGAATTTCTGAAATTAACTCAATAATAAATAAATATATAAAATAAATATTGGAGGACATCTCACACACGGTCTCTGATCCCAAACTAAGCAAAGTTTGTGATTTGGCTGGCAGAGACTGATATACTACATATACATGTATTTCAATGTATGTACTGTATTGTATACACCACCGACCATACTCCTATTTTTAGAATAATTCCAGTCCATCCAAAGGTTGCCTGGTAGAAATCGCCAAAGGCGATAAGGCCGCCATTGTACAGCATATTATTTAGTTTCTGTACTGTGTTTCTGTGTACACTAAATATATATTTATTTATTTATTTATACATGTAGGTTGACTGGCAGATAATGCTGTTTAGCGTTAAGTCCTCCTTTTGTACAAATAGTGTGCAATAAAGTGTTAAATAAATAAATAAAAATACATTAATAACACTCAGACACAGAGCAAACACATATGAACATCACATAAATATTTGCCCTGGGAATTAAACCCACGCCTCTTTGACCCAGGAGTCAGGGTCAACCACTGAGCCACCGAGGGAGCCAATAATAATAATTGTATGAGTAACTATGTAAGAATTTTCACTTTTCTTTGCTGGAAAACATTGAGGCAACCTGTACGTACGTAGAAAAAATCAATGTCGTATGTGAATTCAGCAACCCATGCTTGGCCGGCGTGATGGATATGGCCCAATTACCCTTCGCGGATAGGCCTATTTTCAGTCATCCATCAGCCGCAGGACGTCCACTGCTGGACATAGGCCTTCCCTATGGATCTCCAATAAGACCGGTTGGAAGCGGCTTGTATCCAGCGCGATCCTGCGGTCTTAATGAGGTCATCCGTCCACCTTGTGGGTGGACGTCTTACGCCGCGCTTGCCGGTACATGGTATCCACTCGAGAACTTTTCGACCCCAACGGTCATCAGCCCTCCGCGCTATGTGCCCTGGCCATTGCCATTTCAACTTGCTAATCCGTTGGGCTATGTCGGTAACTTTGGTTCTTCTACGGATCTCCTAATTAATGATTCGATCTCGCAGAGAGACTCCAAGCATAGCCCTTTCCATAGCTCGTTGGGCTACTTGGAGCTTACTAATAAGGCCCATAGTGAGAGACCACGTTTCTGTGCCATAAGTCATCACTGGCAACACACACTGGTCGAAAACTTTCAACTTGAGGCACTGAGGTATGTCGGACAAGAAGACACTACGCACTTTTCCGAACGCTGCCCAGCCGAGTTGAATTCGTCGATTGGCCTCTTTGTTGAAGTCGGACCTACCTAACTGGACTACTTGTCTTAGGTAGACGTACGAGTCAACGACTTCAAGAACCGAGTTTCCAACAGAAATCGGGGTAGGTAAAACATGGGAATTACACATGACTTTCGTCTTGTCCATGTTCATCTTAAGACCCACCTGTTTCTATTATCCGTAGTGCTATCCGTAGTACCTATTTTCAGTAGTGCACTATTAATTAAGGCCGGTACATGTATTCGACATGTTTCATTAAGTCATTAGAAATTTAATTTTCCAGGCAAATGAAAAAATGGCACACAAGTCGTAATTCTAGTCAGGCATATTCTAGGATGCTATTATACTCATAATTTGATTAACTTTTACAATGGTACCAACCCCAAAAGCACGTGAATAAAATCAGCTGTTCAACACAAAAAGTTCATCGACCCGCGACAAAATGTATGGAAAATGTAGGTAATTTTCGCTTGTCAGGGTTGATCCCATAGTAAAATACTTATATTGATCCATATGTGCGCTAAGCTTAAGACTATTGGCTCACAAAATAAAAAAAAATCGTAAACTTTTGGGGACCCATTTTGCCCCATATAAAGATAAACTATCATTATCATAATCCTAGATACTACATTATTTAAGAAAACGCATTGAAATTTTGGGACGTATCTGACCCCTAAGGATTTTTTTAAGGAAAATTTAGAAAACAGGTACAGCCATATTTTTTATTTAGTCTCAAAAGCATCTATACAAAGTTTCATGTCAATCGGTACAGGGAATAAGAAGTAACATGCAAACAAAAAGGGCCCGTTTTACCCCGTAAGTTAGAGTTGGGTACGTTTGTCATCCTTAGTGCTTTATTATGTCGTACGATGTACGTATATTCCAAATTTCAAGCTCGTATCTACAGCGGTTTGAGCTGTAGCCTAAACTTATTAATTTTGCGTATCCCTAAGGAACCTTGTAGATTTTCCTGGATTTTATTAGTTTCTGTATTAAAACGTGCTGTGTGCTTCCTTCATACCAATTTTCAACCATAACCGTTCAGCTGGTTCGATGTAATTGACGCTTTTTTCACCAACTTTGGGACCTTATTTGACCCCTTAGATGAAGAAAATTCGGAAAAACAGGAAAAAACGTGACTTTTGTTTTGTTTGGAAAGCATGTATACAAAGTTTCAAGTCAATCGCTACCGGGAATAAAAAGTTACATAAAAACGAAAAGGGCCCATTTTACCCCCTTAGAGATCGAAAGTTCAAAATTTTCGTCCTTAGTGCTCCATTACGTCGTTCAATGTACCTATATCCCAAATTTCAAGCTCATATCTTCAGCGGTTTGGGCTGTAGCCTAAACTTATTAATTTTGCGTATCCCTAAGGAACCTTATAGATTTTCCTGGATTTTATTAGTTCCTGTATTAAAACATACTGAGTGCTTCCTTCATACCAATTTTCAACCATAACCGTTCAGCTGGTTCGATGTAATTGACGCTTTTTTCACCAACTTTGGGACCTTATTTGACCCCTTAGATGAGGAAAATTCGGAAAAACAGGAAAAAACGTAACTTTCATTTTGTTTGAAAAGCATGTATACAAAGTTTTAAGTCAATCGGTACAGGGAATAAAAAGTTACATACAAACGAAAAGGGTCCGTTTTACCCCCTTAGAGGTCGAAAGTTCAAAATTTTCGTCCTTAGTGCTCCATTACGTCGTTCAATGTACCTATATTCCAAATTTCAAGCTCATATCTTAAGCGGTTTGGGCTGTAGGCTGTCTGTCAGTCAGTCACTCAGGGAAGCCTTTTATATAATAGATTTCTAAAAAGCACCTTTACAGAAATCTTTTAAGCAAAATTAAACATACCTTGTGCAGTGAGTAATAGCTCCGCATTTCGTAGAATCTAAAGTCTATGGATACTCGTAGAACATAACATAAACAAAAAGCCTCTTCCATTCAACCTTCTCATTCCATTCAGCTCCTCTTTATCCTTTAGTTTTATCGTCTAGTTAACAACGTTCTCACTTGCTTTAACATCAAAAACTGCATTTAAAGCCCGCGAACAAAGCTCATTTTTTTCGGGTTTACTTTTGTTTGCCATAAAATTCAATGACCATACTTTTTATACTTCGTAGGATATCATTGCAGTAATAGGCATGTTTAATACTGGGTATGAAAATCATCATTATTATTATTAATTAGTCAGTCAGTTAGATTGTTTTAAAAAATTGGACACGTTTTTTTTCTTTTGTCAGTCAAACATAAACCTTATCTAAGTTTGAGGGTGGGGGCTCGTAACATCACTAGTACGGTACATTTGTAGTAGACTATAGTATAGTTAAAATCTCGCTGCAGACTTGGTCATAAATCATAATCGGAGTAGGGATGTGCGCCAGTTGCGCGCGCGCCACGCCATTATCGATAACGGAATCATTATCTATCTATTATATAAAAGGCTTCCCTGAGTGACTGACTGACAGACAGCCTACAGCCCAAACCGCTTAAGATATGAGCTTGAAATTTGGAATATAGGTACATTGAACGACGTAATGGAGCACTAAGGACGAAAATTTTGAACTTTCGACCTCTAAGGGTGTAAAATGGGCCCTTTTCGTTTGTATGTAACTTTTTATTCCCTGTACCGATTGACTTAAAACTTTGTATACATGCTTTTCAAACAAAATAAAAGTTACGTTTTTTCCTGTTTTTCCGAATTTTCCTCATCTAAGGGGTCAAATAAGGTCCCAAAGTTGGTGAAAAAAGCGTCAATTACATCGAACCAGCTGAACGGTTATGGTTGAAAATTGGTATGAAGGAAGCACTCAGCATGTTTTAATAGAGTAACTTATAAAATCCAGGAAAATCTATAAGGTTCCTTAGGGATACGCAAAATTAATAAGTGTAGGCTACAGCCCAAACCGCTGAAGATATGAGCTTGAAATTTGGGATATAGGTACATTGAACAACGTAATGAAGCACAAAGGACGAAAATTTTGAACTTTCGACCTCTAAGGGGGTAAAATGGGCCCTTTTCGTTTGTATGTAACTTTTTATTCCCTGTACCGATTTACTTGAAACTTTGTATACATGCTTTCCAAACAAAATAAAAGTTACGTTTTTTCCTGTTTTTCCGAATTTTCCTCATCTAAGGGGTCAAATAAGGTCCCAAAGTTGGTGAAAAAAGCGTCAATTACATCGAACCAGCTGAACGGTTATGGTTGAAAATTGGTATGAAGGAAGCACTCAGCATGATTTAATAGAGTAACTTATAAAATCCAGGAAAATCTATAAGGTTCCTTAGGGATACGCAAAATTAATAAGTGTAGGCTACAGCCCAAACCGCTGAAGATATGAGCTTGAAATTTGGGATATAGGTACATTGAACAACGTAATGAAGCACAAAGGACGAAAATTTTGAACTTTCGACCTCTAAGGGGGTAAAATGGGCCCTTTTCGTTTGTATGTAACTTTTTATTCCCTGTACCGATTTACTTGAAACTTTGTATACATGCTTTCCAAACAAAATAAAAGTTACGTTTTTTCCTGCTTCTCCGAATTTTCCTCATCTAAGGGGTCAAATAAGGTCCCAAAGTTGGTGAAAAAAGCGTCAATTACATCGAACCAGCTGAACGGTTATGGTTGAAAATTGGTATGAAGGAAGCACTCAGCATGTTTTAATAGAGTAACTAATAGAATCCAGGAAAATCTATAAGGTTCCTTAGGGATACGCAAAATTAATAAGTTTAGGCTACAGCCCAAACCGCTGAAGATATGAGCTTGAAATTTGGGATATAGGTACATTGAACGACGTAATGGAGCACTAAAGACGAAAATTTTGAACTTTCGACCTCTAAGGGGGTAAAATGGGCCCTTTTCGTTTGTATGTAACTTTTTATTCCCTGTACCGATTGACTTGAAACTTTGTAGACATGCTTTCCAAACAAAATAAAAGTCACGTTTTTTCCTGCTTCTCCGAATTTTCCTCATCTAAGGGGTCAAATAAGGTCCCAAAGTTGGTGAAAAAAACGTCAATTACATCGAACCACCTGAACGGTTATGGTTGAAAATTGGTATGAAGGAAGCACACAGCATGTTTTAATACAGAAACTAATAAAATCCAGGAAAATCTATAAGGTTCCTTAGGGATACGCAAAATTAATAAGTTTAGGCTACAGCCCAAACCGCTGTAGATACGAGCTTGAAATTTGGAATATACTTACATCGTACGACATAATGAAGCACTAAGGATGAAAAACGTACCCAACTCTAACTTACGGGGTAAAACGGGCCCTTTTTGTTTGCATGTAACTTCTTATTCCCTGTACCGATTGACATGAAACTTTGTATAGATGCTTTTGAGACTAAATAAAAAATATGGCTGTACCTGTTTTCTAAATTTTCCTTAAAAAAATCCTTAGGGGTCAGATACGTCCGAAAACTTCAATGCGCTTTTTTAAATAATGTAATATCTAGGATTATGATAATGATTGTTTATCTTTAAATGGGGCAAAATGGGTCCCCAAAAGTTTACGATTTTTTTTATTTTGGGAGCCAATAGTCTTAAGCTTAGCGCACATATGGATCAATATAGGTATTTTACTATGGGATCAACCCTGACAAGCGAAAATTACCTACATTTTCCATACATTTTGTCGCGGGTCGATGAACTTTTTGTGTTGAACAGCTGATTTTATTCACGTGCTTTTGGGGTTGGTACCATTGTAAAAGTTAATCAAATTATGAGTATAATAGCATCCTAGAATATGCCTGACTAGAATTACGACTTGTGTGTCATTTTTTCATTTGCCTGGAAAATTAAATTTCTAATGACTTAATGAAACATGTCGAATACCTGTACCGGCCTTAATTAATAGTGCACTACTGAAAATAGGTACTACGGATAGCACTACGGATAATAGAAACAGGTGGGTCTTAAGATGAACATGGACAAGACGAAAGTCATGTGTAATTCCCATGTTTTACCCACCCCGATTTCTGTTGGAAACTCGGTTCTTGAAGTCGTTGACTCGTACGTTGACTCGTACCTAGGACAAGTAGTCCAGTTAGGGAGGTCCGACTTCAACAAAGAGGTCAATCGACGAATTCAACTCGGCTGGCAGCGTTCGGAAAAGTGCGTAGTGTCTTCTCGTCCGACATACCTCAGTGCCTCAAGTCGAAAGTTTTCGACCAGTGTGTGTTGCCTGTGATGACTTATGGCACAGAAACGTGTTCTCTCACTATGGGCCTTATTAGTAAGCTCCAAGTAGCCCAACGAGCTATGGAGAGGGCTATGCTTGGAGTCTCTCTGCGAGATCGAATCATTAATGAGGAGATCCGTAGAAGAACCAAAGTTACCGACATAGCCCAACGGATTGGCAAGTTGAAATGGCAATGGGCAGGGCACATAGCGCGGAGGGCTTATGACCGTTAGGGTCGAAAAGTTCTCGAGTGGAGACCATGTACCGGCAAGCGCAGCGTAGGACGTCCACCCACAAGGTGGACGGATGACCTCATTAAGGCCGCAGGATCGCGCTGGATACAAGCCGCTTCCAACCGGTCTTATTGGAGATCCATAGGGAAGGCCTATGTCCAGCAGTGGACGTCCTGCGGCTGATAGATGACTGAAAATAGGCCTATCCGCGAAGGGTAATTGGGCCATATCCATCACGCCGGCCAAGCATGGGTTGCTGAATTCACATACGACATTGATTTTTTCTACGTACGTACAGGTTGCCTCAATGTTTTCCAGCAAAGAAAAGTGAAATTTCTTACATAGTTACTCATACAATTATTATTATTGGCTCCCTCGGTGGCTCAGTGGTTGACTCTGACTCCTGGGTCAAGGAGGCGTGGGTTTGATTCCCAGGGCAAATATTTATGTGCTGTTCATATGTGTTTGCTCTGTGTCTGAGTGTTATTAATGTATTTTTATTTATTTATTTAACACTTTATTGCACACTATTTGTACAAAAGGAGGACTTAACGCTAAACAGCATTATCTGCCAGTCAACCTACATGTATAAATAAATAAATAAATATATCTTTATTGTACACAGAAACACAGTACAGAAACTATACAATATGCTGTACAATGGCGGCCTTATCGCCTTTGGCGATTTCTACCAGGCAACCTTTGGATGGACTGGAATTATTCTAAAAATAGGAGTATGGTCGGTGGTGTATACAATACAGTACATGTATATGTAATATATCAGTCATACATTGAAATACATGTATATGTAATATATCAGTCTCTGCCAGCCAAATCACAAACTTTGCTTAGTTTGGGATCAGAGACCGTGTGTGAGATGTCCTCCAATATTTATTTTATATATTTATTTATTATTGAGTTAATTTCAGAAATTCGGCAATTTATCATCCAAAAGTTCACGTATGTACTCTGTAATAAGCTTTAGATACAAGTAAATTAAATAACCAAATACTGAGATAATTCAGGCTAAACCGTAGGCATTATTTTGCAAGTAATGCAATAATAGGCCCAACAACAACATAAAAAGTGTTCTCTCTATCAAATGCTTAAAGTGAAAATGAAACAGATATAATTATGATAATTAGCTATTATAATTACGATGGCGCCTTCATAATCGAGCCTAATGCGGGCTTAACCACGAGCTACTATTATTTTAAGTAAGTGCCAAGAAAACGCGGACCTAACTGTGGGTTTTTATCATTTTAAGCAGTTACGAAAACAACGCGGGCCAGACCGTGGGCTATTATCATTACAAGCAATACAAAAACGCAGGCTAACGGCATGCTTTTATAATGTTAAGGATTTATTAAGACAACACGGGCCAGACCGCGAACTATTAGATATTATTATAAGCAAATGCCAAGATAACGCGGGTTGAACCGCGGGCTGTTATTTTAATTAAGTAAGTATTAAAAAAACGTGGGCCAAACTGTGGGTTATTATCTTTGTAAGTACCTAATTATTAACACAACGCGAGCTAAACCGCGGGCTTTTATCATTTTGAGCAAGTACTAAGACAATACGGGCCAGACCATGGGCTATTATCATTGTAAGTAATACGACAATGCAGGCCAAACGGCGAGCTTTTATAATTTTAAGCAAGTATTAAGACATCGCAGTCCATGCTGCGTGCTATAAATAACCATCTTAAGCAGGTACTAACAATACGCGGGCCAAACCGTGATCTATTATCATTATAGGCAAATACTGTTACAATTTTGACCAAACCGTGGGCATTATCCTTGCAAGTAATTTTAAGCAAGTATTAAGACAACGCGGGCCAAATTGCGGACTATTAGATATTATTATAAGCATGTACAAAGACAACGTAGATCAAACCGCGGGCTCTTTTCATTTTAAGTAAGTACCTATGTACTAAGACAACGCGGGCGAAGCCGCGGGTTTTAAGCTAGTTCCATATATTTCCAATGTCTCCATTGATAATCGGAAAAAATATGTGGAACATGCAGATTTGCTGCAAGATGAAGACTTAAGAAAAGCACATTTATGCAAAGAGCTCATCATTCATGTGGATGCTGATGTCAATGACTCAGAAGAAGAATTTTAATTTTCTCTCCGTAGTTTTATATATACGTTCTTTTGTTTATATATTTAATATGCTTTGTTGCAAATTTGGTAATAAAATAAAAACATTTTTATTTCTATCACCCATTTATAAAATATATAAAACTATCGATATCACTCATCGACTGCAGTAATGCATAGGACTACTTGTGGGCGTGGCCTGCCCATAAGGCCCATGAGTGGGAAAGAGAGCGAAACACTCGAATGATTTATGACGGAGTCTGCAGCAAGATTTTAACTATACTATAGTGACGTCACGCGGAACTTTAACGGGCTATATCTTCATGCATTTTCGTTAAATTGACGTAAGAAAAAATACGCGTCTAATCTTTTTTGATAATCTGTTTGACGGACTCATTATTATTTTTTAGTAAACAAGCCTATTCTGTAGAAGACTGTACTCATCATTATAGCTTTCACATAATTTACTATGAGACCACCGTTTAAAAATCAGATATACAATACAAAAGTTGTGCTTAAACTTGCTCTATATCTTACACTTCAGTTGTAACATTAGGTTTGCGAATTTTATGCGACCTAAATATAGTCTAAAAGAATATAGACCATAATTTAAAAATATAATTGATGCCTTCCTGTTCCAAATCCCCAATAGTTACCTACATTTTGGTTATGAAACGCTATGAAATTGATCAAATTTAATATCATTACTCGCGCCCCAAGAGCGAGCGGGAGAAAAAGCGAAGCCGAACCTCAGAATGCGTACACAATACGAGGGCCGGTCCTGTGCCAATCATATCCATGTTGGGCGCCAATATGCCAAAATAAAATAGGAATAAAAAATTATGCGAAACGTAGCGACCCCTTTCTTCCGGGGCGCCATCCTTGCAAATAAATAGCCTGTGCGGAGCGAAATTAAAAGGTTCCGCATAAAAATGGTATTTTTTAAAACTAGTCGCGAATTAAAGCGGAGGTCGGCGCAATTTTCCACTGTGAGCGTCTGAGCGTGGACCGCAACACTTGAATGTACGAAGTTGCGTAGATGTGGTAACTGGTTCTGGGGGCAATGCTGTTAACCGATTTCGTTGCTTAGGTGACGCGTTCTTGAACTTCTCTCGTTTTTTGACAGCTTTGAGAACTGTCAGAAAAGCGATAGGGGTTCGGGAGCGTATAATATGACTTCGGTGACGAGATCGGTTGACAGAATTGCCACGCAGGTAAGGGAATTTTCTACGCCATTTTGTCTCACTCGCGTAATCTCATGTTGATAAAGAATAATTATTTTTTCCAAAAAATAGCATGACCGACTTCACCCGTGTACAGAATCATTACACAGTATAAAACAAAGTCGCTTTCTGCTGTCTGTCCCCGTGTATGCTTATATCTTTAAAACTACGCAACGGATTTTGATGCAGTTTGTTTTAATAGATAGAATAATTCAAGAGAAATGTTTATATGTATAATAAAATTGTGCGAAGCCGGGGCGCATCGCTAGAACGCAAATATTATGCACGGATCAATGTAACATTTTTCACATTATTGTTGATGTATCAAAAATGGCTCTGCCAATTTCGATAAAATTTAAATGGGACCAATTTCAAAGTATATTCTTTACAATAAAAAAATAATTATTGAAATCGGACTACTATGAAAAAAGTTATGCGTGGTTATACATTAAAAAAATATATATACGCGTCTAGTTGTATACCTCCTCCGGTGGTTCGTCGGTCAAAAATCACCTATTATTATGAGTTTCCAACAAATACTAATTAATACCAAAATACCAGTCGTAGACATAATTCAGAGGATTGGCATGTTGAACTGGCAGTGGGCTGGGCACATAGTACGGAGGACTGATGACCGATGGGGTGAAAAGTTTTCGAGTGGAGACCGCGTACCGTAACGTAGGATGTCCACAGGCCCAGGTGGACTGACAATACAATTAAAACCACAGGAACGCGGTGAATTCAAACAGTTTTTCTACCGGTTTTATAGTAAATCCATAGGGAACGCCTGGAAGTCAAATGATTTGAGTCTGATGAATGGATATAGGAAATGTTATACTCGTAGATATGGAAAACTTGCTTAGAATTATTTTTAAGTCTTATATGAGGTATGTACGGCATCCTTATTTAGTCAGTTTGAGCATTCAGCATTCACATAAAAGTTTGAAGTTTTTGTAAACAATATATTAAAGCTGTAAAATAACCGCTTTTTAACAAGTAAAATAAATAACTAAAGACACCACATCCAAAGAGCCAGCATCTTGAAAAGTAGCCATTACTGGATGGTTCTCGGCGGGAAATTGCTTCTCGTGCGCACTTCATTTCTCGTGTAAATCTCAATTTTTACCTATCCACACTATCCTATACTGGTATACCGCTTTTAACTGCACTATACTACAATTGTACCGCTTTTATACCGTTTTTAAAAGTATTTTCTATTTAAAACTTCTACAGAAAATGTTCTTGAAAATATCATATCGTTTTGTTGTTTCGCAAAATTGAACCGTTTTCTTATATTAGCTTGTAGGATAAATCACTTATAAAACTTTTATATTTTGCATTATCTTAACAACAACAGTGAAAACCTAACATAATATAAACTAATAGCTATTTCGTCGATTTCATGGTTGGTCTCATAGTAAAGTAAATCATAATGATATACCTATGTGTCGGTATATGACGATATCACTATCACTACATAGTATAAAACAAAGTCGCTTCCCCTGTCTGTCCCTATGTATGCTTATATCTTTAAAACTACGAAACTGATTTTAATGCGGTTTTTTTAATACAAAGAGTGATTCAAGAGGAAGGTTTATATGTATAATACACCTGTGCGAAGCCGGGGCGAGTTGAGAATAAAAATAATTAGTTATTAAAACACTTTTTTATATCATACGATATTGTACCTACAGATTGAAAAATAGCACATGTATGAATTGGCACTAACATGGCAGAGATATCAAGAGACATACTCAAAAACCCCACCTGAATGAGAAGTTCCTCTTTTTGAGAGTCGGTTTAAAATAATCCTTTCCATTTGCACCGAATATGAATAGTTATTCCTGGACGAAACATTTCTGTTACAAATCAGAATATCGGCGTGCTATCTGTCTGTCTGGCTGTTGAGGCCGATACATGCTCAGTTTAGACCATTCTAGAGGTTAGTTCAGGAGCCAATGCTAAAGAAAATAATACATTGTGTTGACCATAATTATGTTCACAAAATGTTACTTGGCAAGGTGAATAAACTTTAAGAGGTGTAGATGTTTGTCATTATGAACAATGTTTAATATGTATGTATATATACCTATTTGTCAATCTCCATACTCTTGTAGAAAGAAATTTCAAAGTAGATGTATTGACTCGAATCGCAGAACAAAAATGTATAGACTTTTAGAATATAATAGGTGATTTTTTTTACAATATCGTAATTGATCCCATAGTTGAAGTTGTTGATCATTGTGAGGATATTGTAACTCAGAAAATTCTTGCACCTTACTAAAAGAAATGTTATTTTTATAAAATGTTCTAATAACCGAGAAAAAAATAACTGAAAGATGAACATCCGTAGAAGAATTAAAGCTACCGACATAGCCCAGCGTTTTGACAAGTTGAAATGCAGTGGGCAGGGTACATAGCACGCAAGCTGATAAAGTCTATATACTTACAGCAATGAAATTTCTATAGTTGGTGGAACGATAGATGGATGATGAATAAAAATTCGGGTAGTAGCCGTAACAAAATGTTCCATTATCCCCCAGTCTATTTCCCTGTTCCTACCATTAGGTGTGCGCTACATGAGTATTTTGTTCAATATTCTCCATGCTCTAACAAATAAATAGGTAATCTGATACCGAGCAGTAAACAAAACGTTCCGCTACCTCCCAGCCTATTTCCCTGTCCAATGTCTGATGGTTTTGCAAAAAAATGTCAAGTCGATAATTACGCAGCTATCATGCAAAAATAATTGATTTTCTCTTGAGCCGCACGCGTGCGAGCAGCAACAGCATTCTAAACTGTATGTCATATTTTTTCAATTGTATTGTATTGTGTGTTTTTGAATAGATCATTATTTTGTTTTTCATTTATTTTACATTTTATAATGTATTTGACATTTTTCGATTGCATGCAACATAATTGTAATTATTGCATTTACTTATTGATATCACTCTAGACTCTAGAGAGTAGATATTGATTTTTATTCAAGTGTTTGCAGACCTTACTAGGCAAGCACATGAGTTAACGATTTGTTTCATTTCCACCATTCTCTAACAAATAAACATGTACATAATCTGATACCAAAGAGTAAACAAAATGTTCCGCTACCTTCCAGACTATTTTCCTGTCCAATGTAGCTGTTTCGAGCATCGGATGTTCAAATTGTTTATATTTGTTCGAATTGTTTGAATCGGAGGGTCTAATCGAGAGAAAGAAGGTATTTGAAGAGCATTATTGGCGGTGAGACTTTGTTCATTGATTTCGGTGTTGTTGGCTTTTTACAGACTTCCGAAGGAATTTAATTTGAATGTATTTTTCCAGTATCTTTTATCGGCTTTGTGATTTTTTTGGTAAAAAAAACGGGCGTAGAGTTTCTATCTGTAAATACTAGAGTAGGATTACCACTCGTAATTTGTAATTGTGTGTGTCACAAGATGACGTCCGTTTTCGCTGGGATTAAAATAATCATCCATTCATCAGCCGTAGGACGTCCACTGATAGACATAGGCCTTCCCCATAGATTTCTAATAAGTCCGGTGGGAAGCGGCCTGCATCCAGCGCGTTCTAGCGATCTTTATTATATCGTCAGGCCATCTAGTCAGTAGACATCCTACGCTGTGCTTTCTGGTACGTGGTCTCCAAAGAAGGTTATGATAATGATGACGCGACTTGTTTGTAATCTGTACATGTAATGTAGTTAATTTTATGTAAGTCTTCTTACTTCAACTTCTGAACATAGTTTTCTAAGAGCAGATGGAAGGAGCTCGCGTGCAGTGCCTTTCAGTATTCTTACTCAAATAGTCTTATACATTGTCAGTGGATGTCCACCAGGGCTAGCTACCCGGCCTATACGAACTTACTTACTTAGTGGATGTTCTACGCTGTACGTAGTCTTTATCTAAGTTCTTGCGACCTCATCGGCTATTTCATATTTAGGTATACACATCTGTTTTTAACACGTCCTTATAACCTTTAATTTCGAATTTCCAACCCCGAAAGTCATCTCGATGTTTGCACCCAATTTCTCTACATTTTTTAAATCGCCGGGCCATGTATGAAGTTAAAGCTGCATGTCGTTATGACGACTAATGATAATAGTCTCTATTCGAGTACTCTGCGATCTTACAACATTTTTTTTTTGTTCATTGAATCTCAACAGGACATCAGTTCTAAATTATTCGGGATTTCGTGGTTGGTCTCATAATCAAGTCTCATAATCAAAACTGTTCATAACGATGAGTAGGTGCCTATGTATGTACACTTACACCTTTTTAAATTTCTACATTTTGCAAACTAACACTTTGCATTTGCAACATCTGATAAAATTAAAACTTTCCTAAAACCTTTCCTTGTTTAAACAAATTCATATTTGAACCCCGAAAGTCGACTCGATTTTTGCACCCAATTTCTCCGCATTTTTTAAATCTGCTGGGCCATGTATCAAGTTAAAGCTGCCATAACTCTCCCCAGCCATTATGACGTCATTAATATTGCCATACTTAATGCTTAAACAAAATGTTGGCCTGTATAAATTCGTGTTTTTATACAAACTTCTAATGGAATAACATAGCAGTTCGCCTACGCGCGTGCTAAAGTTATAATGTTTTTTTTGGTAAATATGGGGCAGATCGTACGTGGTTTAGCGTAAAAACGGTGTGGGTATATGTAGTAAAGTATTTTTTAGAGTTCCGTACCTCAAACGGCAAAAACGGAAACCATATAGGATCACTTTGTTGTCTGTCCGTCTGTCCATCTGTCCGTCTGTCCATCTGTCCGTCTGTACGTCTGTGTGTATGTCAAGACTCTTTATCTCGGGAACGCGTAATGATATCGAGTTGAAATTTAAACTGTACACGTATATATATGGCCTCTTACAGTTGTGTAAAAGAAAAACTTCTCAGTTATCGTTTAAAAAAGTTAGAGCCGTTTATGTCGTAAGAAACCGCATATTTTGCACTCACAAAAATTAAAACCTACAGGGTACTTCCCGTTGACATAGAACTATGAAATGTGGCGAGAAGCATTGTCTCAGAGTACACATAACTAGGAATAAATCTGAAAACTGAATATTTTTATTTAAATCACAAAAAATAAGGCCTCTAAATTCACAAAATATGGGTTCAAAATTCAAAGTGAGTAAATGGTATCATGTAAGGTATCATATAAAAAAACTTCATTAGCACATGCTAAAAAAGGTTTTTAATTATCTTAATAACGTGTTTGTATGGAACTCTCGATGTGCGAGCCTGACTCGCACTTGTCCGGTGTTTTTTCAAGTGAAGACCACGTACGAGCCCGCATAGCGTAGGATGTCCACCCACGAGTAGGACAGATGACCTTATCAGCAAAATTTCAAGATTGCGCTTTTAGCTTTTATTGGAGATCCATAGGGGAGACCTATGCCCAGCTGTGGACGTCCTATGGCTGATGGATGGCTGAATGGATATGTATTGAACGATTTACAGCGGTTAATTGTATCTACCTCGGGATTGATTTATAACGGCTTCCGGTCTTAACGGAAATTTATAGGAAGGAAATACCTATGTCCAGCAGTGAACGTCGTATGGCTGATAAAGATAGTGATATTGAGCTTTTCTATGAAGAACAAAATCGTGAGAAAATCTAAATAGTGCGTGCAGTAAGGGACTCCCAACAGAGTGGTATATTATTGGGAAGTTGAAATGGTAGTGGGCAGGGCACGTAGCACAGAAGATTGATGACAGATGGAGTCGAAATATTCTCGAGTGGAGACCATGTACCACGTACAAGCATGATGGGGTTGACCTCAATAAGATGGCAGGGTCACGCTGGATGCAAGCGGATAGAGTATGTGCAAAAAGAGAGCCGTCGTGGGGTTACGGAGAACTAACAGTAAGATTTTAATCAGCAGCCAAGGTACCGACTACTTGGTAGACGCGAGTCTACTGATGAAAACCGAATTGGTGTCTACCAAGTATCTTTATTTTTTTATTAAACCTACTCATGACCATGGATACAGAGTCCTTCAGTCGAAGTCTTAAATAATGCTTTTTTTCAACTTCTTCTCAGTAAAGCAGTGGAGACTTTACTAGAGGCGTCTATGGAGTTTTGGTAACAACACGGAAGAACATGATACGTCACATTATATCACTTGCCTACACTCATGCACGTAAATCAGCTCATAATCAACGAAATACCACCATTTTACACTAATTATCACTGATAAAAACACAAGTTTAACAAAATAATATTTACAATGAGGCGACATGATTTTTCCGCGTTCCCGCCAAAACTCCTCTACCAAGTAAGTATCAAACAATGTGTGTTGCCAGTGTTGGCTTATGGCACAGAAACGTGGTCTCTCATTATGGGCCTTATTAGTAAGCTCCAAGTAGCCGAACGAGCCATGGAGAGGGCTATACTCGGAGTTTCTCTGCGAGATCGAATCAGGAATGAGGAGATCCGTAGAAGAACCAAGGTTACTGACATAGCCCAGCGGATTGGCAAGTTGAAGTGGCAATGGGCAGGGCACATAGCGCAGAGAACTGATGACCGATGGGGTCGAAAAGTTCTCGAGTGGAGACCACGTACCGGCAAGCGCAGCGTAGGACGTCCGACCATATGGTGGATGGATGACCTTATTAGGACCGCAGGATCGCGCTGGATGCAAGCCGCTGTCAACCGGTCTTATTGGGAATCATTAGGGGAGGCCTATGTCCAGCAGTGGACGTCCCATGGCTGAAATGATGATGATGATGATGAAGTATCAAACACTTTTTGTACTAGCAATGACAGAGCGGTGTTGTCAACGTATCAATATTAGTATAATGGCATACGACTTCACCTACGACGCTTCTCTCTTTGCACTAATTCTACCAATCTGTAATGTCAAAGTCAAAATATTTATTTTGCGGAGACATGGGTAATATGTAGGTGTTAAGATACATTATTATGTGCACCATGCTCTAGCATTAGGGCATGCAAAATTATCATTCTTAATTTTAAAGGTAAACGAATAATATTATCATAATTATACATTAAATATTGTGAGATTAAATCATTTACTAATACTATATTTGCACAAAGATTTGTCATTCAAAAACTCATCTATGGAATAATATGTCTTGTCTATTAATAATTTCTTAAGTCTTAATTTAAAAATGTCAATATTATTTGTGTCTTTTACAATCTTCGGCAATTTATTATAAATAGTCAATCGCATCATGAACGTATATACTGTTATTATAAAGGGCTGTCCTACGGTACGGTTCACGCAGTCTATCTTTGTGCCGTTTGCTCGTTAATTTGTCATACTTATCTAAGTTTTTCTTGACTAGTGCGGCAGATTCGTAAATGTATACGGAAGGAAGAGTCAGCAATTTTAATTTCCGAAAATAAGGTCTACATGAATCTCTTTGCTTCAACCCACATATTGCTCTAATACATTTTTTTGAGCTATTAGAACTGATAGCTTTTCTACGGAGTTTGCCCAGGCTAAAACACCATATTTTAATGTTGATCCAACATAAGCGTGATAGGCCCTTAGTAAAGTGTTTTCGTTAGCCACTTTACGTAACATATACAGCGCGTAAGAAAATTGATTGAGCTTGGAGCACACATGAGCTACATGCGTTCTCCAAGATAGATTTGAGTCGATGTGAATTCCTAAAAATTTAGTCGTCTGAATTTCGTTGATGATGTTAAATATACATTATCATGGCAAACCCATCAATGAAATTCAGACGACTAAATTTTTATGAATTCACATCGACTCAAATCTATCTTGGAGAACGCATGTAGCTCATGTGTGCTCCAAGCTCAATCAATTTTCTTGTGTGTCTAAATGTCAAAATTAGAATGATTGTTTTTGAATGTCATGATATGTATTTTGTTAAGATTAATTTTTAGATTATTTCTTTGAAGCCAGTCAATTATAGATTCTAAAGTATTATTAATGTCATGTTCGTGATCACCACTTCTGTCATCTGCAAAAATTACGGTGCAGTATGATAGTAATATTGAGTTTCTTCGAGAAGAAAAGTATCGTGAGAAAATCTGCATAGTGTATGCAGGAAGGTATGTTGGAATAACTCCCATCAGAGTGGGGTAACATCCGCTTCTGAGAATAGCCATAATAAGACGCAGCCATAAATCTTACGTAACGACTGATTGATGACGCGCCACATTAGTCTTAACATGCGGTCTGTACACGGCTGTAATTACACCTATAAGTATAACATACAGGGTCACTGGTAATCTGGTTGACTGCCTTGGTGGCTCAGTGGTTAGTGACCCTAACTTCTGGATCAAATAGGCGTGGGTTCGATCCCCACCAGGGTAAATATTTATGTGATGAACATAAATGTTTGCTCTGTGTCTGCGTGTTATTTAGTTACTATTTATATAAGTATGTATTTAAAAATAAGTATATGTAGTATATCAGTCTTTGGCAGCCATATTATTATCACAAGCTTTGCTTAGTTTGGGGTCAGAGGCCGTGTGTAAGAAGTCCAAAAAATATTTTTTTTATTTTAAAAACCCATTAGCATCCTTTTAGGGGCTTATTCTCTACATCAAAACTAACAACTTTTGTTGTACGACTTTTGTCAAAATTAAAAAAAAAAAACAGCTGTTCCATACATCTTGTCGAGGGTGAATGATATTTTTTATGGAACAGCATTATTTTTTTTGAGATTTGATAAAAGTCGTTGAACTTAGGTTAGTTTTGATGTACAGAATAAGCCTCTAAAAGGATGCTAGTTGATTATCAGTAACCCTGTATAATATGGATGGTAAGATTGATGGTGAGATTTAATAATACCTATGGTAAAAGAACTTCTATGTTCATTTTACCAACTCTAATAAATAAATTACCACATGAGATAAGATCTAAATTGAATGCCAAAAACATCAAATCACTTTTGAAAAATTATTATATTGAACCTAACAGACTCAATGTAAATGAACGGAATGCATAACTGGGAGCACCCTTTATTGGCTGCGGGCGCGCGGTCGCAGCGGTCGCAGCGGCAGTCGGTGCGCAATGCCTACGACTATAGATAAGAACCTGTTCCAACGTAGGTACCTACCGACAGCTGATCTGTGCGTTCGCGCGTTGTTTGCTATGTCGAATTAGTTCTTCGTTATCTTTTAAATGTATTTGATGATCTTTTTGTACGTTTATCTGAACTGATATGTATATGTATTTGTTTATGCATGAAAATGTATTTTGTAGCACAGAATATATACTGTTATTATACGAGAACTAGATTGTCTAGACAAACCTAATCTAGGTTTTAAGACAATGTTATCTGTCGAGTTATCTATCATAGTAATTTAACAAATAAAAAAAAAAAAAGAAATAACACTTCGTTTTGGTATAGTTCGAATCACATAACTTGGAGGCTGTGATGTTGGCTACAAGCTGCGGATAACCCAATCCTTGCGCTGCTGTTAAGTGAGCTTCAGTCAGTATTGGGATATTCGCAGATAGTAGCTAACATCACAGCCGCCTAGTTTTAAGATTCGGCCTATATATAGTTAATTAAACAAATCAAGGACTTAAGATCCTGTAGCAAAGAAAAAGCCGAATTAAAATTCTTGGCGGCTGTGAAGTTTGTGAGCTTTAGTGATAATATGGGTTATGGGCAGCTTGTTCCTTTACAGTCACCAAGAAGTCTTGTTCGGTCTGTACAAGGTCGGAAACGATTGCCACAGATAATATAGAATCGCTTGATCCTGCGGTCTTGATCGGTCTGTATTGCCTTAAAGTACATAGTTTCCGAGATATCGACCAAAAACGTTTTTTCAAGATGGCGCTCATAGCGCCACCTGGATCTGTCAGCATTTTGTGATTTTCTACTCAGTATATGATCCTAAACCTTATAAAAAATTTGGATCGGAAAGGACATGTCCACAAAATGTATGGAGGCTGGTATATTAATAATCAAAAATTCTAACCACAACACTCGTTACATTTCGAGAAAGTTCATATTTTTCTGAGTCTATTACAACTGTTAAAAACAAAAAAGAGCCCTCCGATTTTTTAAAATTAATTTTGATATTATTAGGATAAATAAATATATTTGGCTCAATAGGTAGTTTATCTCTATCCCTGATTAGGTAACCTCCAAATAGTTATATAAAAGCATTTTTACCCATTAGATACACTATTTACGTGTTATTTTTGTCACATTGTACCTACTAACTGGTCACACTGGTAGGTTATAATTTTTAATTTTAGCAAATTAAGATATGAATGTGGAAGAATCAGCTACGAATGCAAGTAAAATAACGATAGGAGCACTTTATTATTGCTGAACTAGAAAAAATAATAAGCTGTATTGTTATTTTTCATACAATTTATTCTTCGCATTTAAAAAAAATTGGAGGGGTTAAAAAATCTAAATTAAATATTTTTGGGAAGCCCATAAAACAAGCTTTCAAATGATGTGTATACCATCTTAGTTTGATTTTTCTCTGAATAATATACCACTTGTGGACGTCACCTTTAGTGCAACGTTTTCTTTTTTCCCGAGGTATTCGGCTTGCAAGTGTTATGATAGTATTACATCTAAACAGCAATGAACAAAGATGAAATTAAACTTACATTATGCGCCCAACATTAAAAACACACAAACTAATTGGTCAAAAGGCATTCACCATTTCATCCGTAGACGTCCTACGCTGAGCTTACCAGCTTCATACTCGTACATTCTTCTTATATCTTATGAAAATAGAACTACCTACCTATATTAATATTAATATTGGCTCTCTTCGAGTCGAGCAATAAATATTATAGGTATTTTATGAAACCTTGATACGAGTATTATCTTACATTATACAGATTTATTGGGCTTTAGAAGCATCTAGAATTCTAGACTCAGGTGAAGCCAGGTTTTGGAGTCACGCTGAGATCGGTTTTAATCATAGCGACTTGGCTACGAAAACAGCGGGCAGTTTTTACATTAATTTTTACCTGCAGCTACGCCCGAATTTTTTATTCTTGATTTTTTTTATCTCAAAGAATTGTGTTTTTTTTTGAGATTTGTTTTTCCAACGCTGTAAAGTTGGTAGTAAAAAGATAAGCACTTACGACAAAATGTATGGAAATGCTGATTTTTTATTCGCAATATTGAAGGGTTAGTCCAATAGTTAATGTTTTTAAATTTTGTAAGATGGGAAACTTCCTTATTCTTTGAGGTAAATCTCGTGTGTGAACCGCTATAAAATTAAACTATTTAATTTATTTTAGCTGTTTTTGGAAAATCAACAATAAAATGATCAAAAAGTGATAATACGTCGATATTTCGATTTTTTTTTGGAGAAGTTCAAAGAAAAAAAATAATACAACTGTAGAAAATTCAAAGTCCAACTTTTTATAAAAACTCAATAATTATTTTTCGCAAAAAATGACATGACCGATTTCAACCGTGTACAGAATTCGCGAATATTTCTTACGGATAGATGTAGCATTTTTCACATTTTATGTTGATTTATCAAAAATGGCTCAGCCGATTTCAAAAAAATTTAAATGGGACCAATTTCGATATAAACTCTTTCCAATAAAAAAATAATTATTGAAATCGGACCACTATGTGAAAAGTTATGCGTGGTTACACATAAAAAAAATGCGTCGAATTGAGTACCTCTTCCGTTTCGTCGGTCAAAAAGGATTCTTACATTCCCAGTTTCTCACCTTGGGTTCGTCGCCATGTTCTACATTTTTTTTAACTGAATTGACAAAAAGTCTTGATATCTTCCAATCTCGCTCAAAATATATTGAAATTTTCTGACCTCGCTCATTCTCTAGCCCTAAAGCGAAAAATAAGCCCAAATATTTGCTCATATCTATCCCATTTCGCCGTCACCCGCAAACTGACAGCTTTAAGGGAGATATTAAAAATACCCTCAAATTTCTCTTGTGCGCAGTTTTTAGTTGAACATTGTTGGAACAAGCTGAAAAGTACAATAAGGAACCAAACAATGCCCATCGTTAATCATTTCAGATTTGACGTGCCGTCAACATTTTTGGACCCGAGATATTAATGGGATCACGGATTTAAAAAAAGCTCAGATGGACGGCTCAGACGGCGACGTTGAGATAACTCTACGTCGTCTTAGTTGTAGGGTTTCTAGTTACTGCTAGATTTTATCATCATCATATCAGCTATTCGAGATGTGGTGTTGGAGAAGGATGGAAAAAAATCAGCTGGACAGAAAAGAAATCAAACCTAGAAGTGCTAGACATACTCAAGGACAAAAAGGAAGCGTCTATCAGTAATCGAGAACAGAAGAGGAAATATGTTTCGCCAACTTGTACGATATGAAAATCAAATGAAAACCATAATAGAAGGAAAGAGAGGAAGGGGAAGACCATGCAGAGCATTTCTAGACTAAATTAGAAAAAGGTAGATGTCATGGTTGTACAGGGAGGTGAAAACACTAGCAGAAGACCGCGAGACATGGAAGTTGCTCCACCGACAAGAACCGCGCTCTCAAACTATGATGATGATATTAGCTAAAGCATCACGTCTACTGCTGGACATCGATTTGCCCAATAGATTTCCAATACAGGGAACCAGTAGGAGTTTCTCTGCGAGATTGAATTAGGAATTGATAGATCCATAGCAGAACCAAAGTAGCATAGCTTAGCGCATTCGCAAGTTGAAATGGCAGTGGGCAGGACACATAGCACAGAGGACTGATAACCGATGAGATCGAAAAGTTCTTGAACGGAGACCGTACCAGCAGATGCGGCGTACGACATCTACCCAGGATATGGAAAGAAGCCCTTATAAAGACCGCCAGATCACTCGATGCAAGCCGCTTACAAACAGTCTTATTGTAAATCCATAGAAGAGACCTACGTCCAGTAGTGAACGTGTGATGGATGGATGATCAGTTGAGCACGACTTGCATCAGGCATAATTCTGCATATATGATCAAATTGTCTGCTCATCTTGTGGGTTGACGTCAGACGCTGTGTTTTTCTTACTTAAAACTTCGCGTTGAAGATTTCATACGAAACACTTAATATTATATAATTATAATATTAGCAAAACGAAAATAAATCACTGAGTACAGCACTAGTTCTTCTACACTTCGTTGGCGAGTACATGTAAAACGAATAGGTACTGAATATGAATAAGAACATTTGCCGATGTTGCGCAGTGCCAGTGGGCCCCAAACTAGGCGATGCCTGTATTTTGGTGGCCCGGTGAAATACTATTACTTTAAAAGAATTTGCGCGGCTTAGAAGCAGCCTTCAGACAGCGCATCTTGCAGCGGTATTACCGGTCACCAAAAATATGTCAAAATTAAAAACGTGGTGGTATGCATAATCCATGAAATCTCCCACGTAAAACAAAGTTTCACAATTTTACTTTAGTGGTTTTTGTACATTTTTATACTTTATCTTCATAGTTTTATAGTTTCTACGACTATAAGATATCTATAATTATGTATTGTGTGACTAAGTCACTTTCTGTTAAATAAAATATGAAAATGGTCCACGAATTAATTTTTGAGGTATTATTTTAGCTTTTACATTATTTTTCAAACTCAAATTCAAATCATTTATTATAACATAACTGAAATTTACGTGCGGTTCCTAATTAACGTTCTGTACCTATAGTTATACATATGAACCTATAAGTCTATATTCCGTATTTTCCGTGTATTGTCTGACCTGCAAATAGAATCTGGCTTTACCCATTAGGAATACATTCAATCTGAACTTTTTATGATCAGCGAAAGGAGTGGGTATAATTGTTGCGTTTTTTTAATATTTTGGCATTTGTAAGAAGCAACTTTTGGGGTGTCCGCGGAAAAACATTCTGTTTTCGTGTCGTAACTTTTGATTATCTCGAGGGATCTCAATGGGAAAGAACTTTTAGATTTTTTTTTATTTTATTTTGTCGTCGCGTTACAAAAATAAAACCTCTTTGTAAAGGTTTCAAGCATTTTCGATACTTAGTTCAGAATTTGAAGATAGATTGTTTTATATTTTGTGGACAGACAGAAAAAAAAACAGATGTTTCATACAAAAAGTCCTATGCCTCACGACAAAGTGTAATAAATGTTCCATAAATTTCGTCGAGGGTAAAAAAGTATTTTTCTTTTAGAGATTTGACAAAAGTCGTTGACCAAAATTTGTTAAACTATTTATTATATTAAAAATTTGTTACTTTGCAAAACCTTTCGCTGTAGGTAAAGGCCGAAGCAAACCTAATGGCTTTGAAGTCGTTGCACAGTAACAATTTACTCGTACCTTGACCGTTGCTTTTATTATCAAAATAATGTAATCAAATAATATGTAAAATATGTACCTATGTAATATAATCCGAAACAGTATCCTATCCTACTTCTTACTAATACATATTATAAACGCGAGAGTTTGTATGTATGTATGTTTGTTCCTCTTTCACGCAAAATATACTGAACGAATCGAGATGAAACTTTGCAATAGTAATGCTTATACATCAGAATAATACATAACAAGGAATTTATAAAGACACTGCATGAAACGAAGTTCGCTGAGTCAGCTAGTCTGTTATGGCACTTGGTATATTTTATCACACTCGAGTCCCAAGACAAAATACGAATGCTTAGTTTGGGGCTCATTGAATTATCATTCGCTATTGCGAGTCAGCCATAATATACTAATAATACACGTATAATTATATCTGTCAATAACATTCTCCCTCTATCTTTCTCTCTTTCTATTCAAATTCGTATCTACTTTAATGCTCTTGTCGCTTATTGTACCTACATTGTAAACTAAATTATCTCTCGTAATGAAGTTAGCATTTTTTGTCCTCATTCTGGCAACTCCGGCCCACTAGCAGCGTCCACTGGCAAACTAGTAAAACTTTCCATATAATTTGCAGCCGCCGGGCCGTAATGAAGATTTTAATTAAAAACAACATGAATAAAATATCCCCCGCTATGGGACAGCCCTTGGCTCGCCCATTACTGGGGCAATGTTGCCCACCTTTAATTAAAACTGTGATGAGTGCATGGCGCGACACAGTTCATGTCAAACGCTATAGTAGAAACATTTGCACTCATATCACAACCACAACCTTTACCTTGTTTGTTTATTTGTTTTAGCCATAAGCTGTACATAGGGTCATAGGCCTCTCCTATAGATCTCGAATAAGACCGGTTCGAAGTGGCTTGCATTAATTAACATCTTGGAATCTAAATAAGTCATCTTTCCTCCTCGAGGCTAAACTTCACCAACTAAAACAAATTTCAAAAACAAACAATTTTTGTATTATGAACTAGTAATAAACCCGCAACTGGGTTAAATACCTATATGTAGCACTATATAGTTTCAAAAGTCCGCGTTTTTTTTATCACGAATAAACCCATCCTTGATCATCAATTGCCTGAAAAACGATGACAACGTCGAAACGACTCTTGCCAGTGTCGTTTTGGTTGAAGGTGAAGCACGCAGGCTTATAAGATACCATAGAATTAAAAAAAATCTTAGATGGCGTACCAAGTATTGGTTGTGGCTTTAAAAGTTTCAGAATAGATATATCTCTCCGGACACAAGAAAACTGGCAGTCTGTTCTCTGTTCGTACGAAATGTTCGTTATGAAAATAAAATATTCCTTATTTGATTAAGTATTTTGTATTTTAGAAAAAATAATCCACGATTTTGAAACGACTTACTGTACTCTGTACTGTGGCATCCTGAAGTATGGGGTCAATTTGGATGTTGATATTCTGACGTGTACAGTTCTACACGACTAATACCGGGCGGAATGAATGCAGGACCGGGACCAAATCTGTTTCGGCATTGTTATCGCAGAACTTAGCCATAAAGTCACGGCAGTGAAGCGTTAAGATTGTTTGAGATGTTATTTCAGTTAAGTATTGTTTTAATAGGGGTTTCAAATACGATAATTGCATATTTATTTTATGTAGTCTCTTCATAGTACAAAACAAAGTCGCTTCCCTGTCTGTCTGTCCCTATGTATGCTTATATCTTTAAAACTACGCAACGGATTTTGATGATGTATTTTTAATAGATAGAGTACAAACAAACAAATAACTCTTTACTGTACACACAAAATAAAAATAACAATTAATACAACAGTGAAATTCTTAAGGTAGTGCAGCACTAGCGTAATTAAAGAGGAAGGTTTATATATATATAATACAACTGTGCGAAGCCGGGGCAGGTCGCTAGTATAAAATAAAAGAAAAAAACTACAAAATAAAACGAGATATCAATAAATAAAACTTTTTATTGAGAAACTTTCATAACTTTGTAATTTTTTTATGAGTAGGTAGGTATCTTAATTTATAATAACAGTATAATTGTGGATTGTGGAGGGCGCATAGCACGGGCACACAGCACTGATGACTGATGGGTTCGAAAAGATCAAAGTTCTTGAATGGTGACCACGCAAGGGCAAGAGCAGTATAGGACTTCCATCCGCAAATGATGATTTTATTAAAATCGCATGATGCAAGCAGCTTCTATCCAGTCTGATTAAAGATCCATAAGGGAGGCCTATGTCCGGCAGTGGATTGACTTATCCTGAAAAAAGGTAGAGACGCGAACAAGTCAGTACTCACATACTTGCCTATAGTGAAGCGTGATAATTAAGATACCGTTCACGAAAACTGTAATAGTTTTCACATAATATACAAACGATTTCGTAAATTTTACTATGTTTCCCCAGAAGCACTATGCAAAAATATATGGAGATTTTTATACGAAATTTACTGTAGCCGATTACTTATTTAAAGAAAACAAAAAAAAAAACAGAAAGAACAAAATGGATCAAAACTAAACTAACAATAAGTAAGTAAGGTCGTATAGGCCGGGTGGCTGGCCTGGCGTCCGAGTTTCTAGGTCGCCTGAAGGCCTTTGACATGGCTAAACGGTTATAACAACCGGCACCTAAAATTTAAGTGTAAGCCACGGTAGCGCTCAGTTGGAAAAAGCCACCCGCGGTCACCCATCCAAATACTGACCGTGCGGAACGTTGCTTAATTTCGGTGATCGCTGAGAAACACCCAGTCAAGAGCGCTACTACTACGCTACGAGCGCTACTACTACGCTACGAGCGCTACTACTACGCTACGAGCGCTGCTATTACGCTACGAGCGCTGCTGCTACGCTATGAGCGCTACTACTACGCAACGAGCGCTACTACTACGCTACGAGCGCTACTACTACGCTACGAGCGCTACTACTACGCTACGAGCGCTACTGTTACTGTTAACTAACAATTAAATAGCGCTATGTTTTTTTTCTCAAGAGCCGGTCTTGCTTTAGCATGGTGCCGGCTGTAAATAAACGGCGCTGGTTTTCCATATTTTAGTTTCCATACCCGTAAAAAATCATACTAAACCCTCAGAAAAAAATAATTTTTTCAACACCAAAATGAATACCTAAATCTCGTAATCTCCGTTATTATGAGCCACTGGTCCGATTACTTTCACTCGATTGTGTAGGTAAACGTCTCGAACTTTCAATATTATCGGATCTCGACTTTGTTTACAAATGTTGCCAGCTCAATCTCGAGGACTTAAAATAAATTGACGAGATTTATTCGCTGGCAATATTTTATTTTAATATCGCGACTTTGTAAAGAATTGTTTTTTTATTGGAATATGATAAAAAATGAGTAAGTAAATATTTTATTGAATCGCACTTACAATTACCTTGAGACAATTCTCAACCGTAAAAATGTATGGATAATCTTCTTATTCTTCTTAGTTTTGGCGTCGCATTATTGTGCATTTGCCAGTGTCAAGTATTAGGTTTTAATAATTTTTGATAATACAATTTTATCAAAATAGTCACTGTCGTAGTCTCGTCATAGTCCCATAAAGTCGCTGTCAAGTCCAATCATAGTCCAAGTCATACCTCAGTAAAGCAGTGGAGACTTTACTAGAGGCGTCTATGGAGTTTTGGTAACAACACGAAACAATATGATACGTCACATTATATCACTTGCCTACACTCATGCACGTAAATCAGCTCATAATCAACGAAATGCCACCATTTTTCACTAATTATCACTGATAAAAACACAAATCTAACAAAATAATACAATGAGGCGACATGATTTTTCCGCGTTCCCGCCAAAACTGGTATGGATAATCACTATCACTAGTTGTCAACTGTCAATCATAATATGTATGTATTGGAATTCGACAAGAATTTGACACTATCGGTACAAAATCACGGCAACTAGCCACTGAATCGAGATATTTATCAAGTCTCCTAACTCATGCCATATTAAATCAATGCATCTCTTTCTTTCACTTCTCGATCGATCACATTATCCCGCTGGAAACTCTGTGAGAAAAACAAATGAGCTTGGTAATACAAAATTGCAACTTAAATAAAAAAGCGGACAAGTGCGAGTCAGGCTCGCACACCGAGGGTTCTGTACAAACACATTGTTAAAATAATTAAAAACCTGTTTTAGCATGTGCTAATGAAGTTCTTTTATGTGATACCTTACAGGATACGAATTTTACTATGAAAATTTACGTGGTTTTCACACATTTTATACTATATATAACGGGACTAAACTCACGTGTAGGGATAGTCGTAACGACTATAGTTTCGGTCGCATTCGGCGACCTTTCTCAAGTTGGCGAGTGCTAGCACGCGGAGCCGTCTCGCAATGCACTGTGCATTGCGAGACTGTTTTCGACATTGTGAGTTTAGTCCCGTTATATATAGTATAAAAAGGATACGAATTATTCATTTTGAATTTTGAACCCATATTTTGTGACCCTACTTTTTGTGATTTAAATAAAAATGTACAGTTTTCAGATTTATTCCTACATGTGTATTCTGAGATAATTTTTCTCGTCAAATTTCATAGTTCTATGTCAACGGCAAGTACCCTAAAGATTTTGGTTTTTGTGAGTGTCGAAATATGCGTTTTTTTACGACATAAACGGCTCTAACTTTTTTATACGATAACTGAGAAGTTTTTCTTTTACACAACTGCAAGAGACCATAGATATGCGTATACAGTTTAAATTTCAACTCGAAATCTTTACGCGTTCTCGAGATAAAGATTCTTGACATACACACAGACAGACAGACGGACAGACGGACAACAAAGTGATCCTATAAAGGTTCCATTTCTCCGTTTGAAGTACGGAAGTCTAAAAAAGACGCAAATCTATATTTTTCGGAATTCAGTAAATATAAATGTTTTACGTATGGTACTATTGTAAAAGTTGTACATAATGATTATTTTATTGATTATTTGAATCAGCCTTTTCGGTTTATTGCACTCTGCCTAAATAGCCATGACTTTTTACATTTACTTAAATTATTTCTCCTACTTTTAAAACGATTTTTCTCAAAACTGCCTCACCGCACGCGTAGGGATGAGTACAGCCGACATTCAAGATGAAATTTTAAAAATATGTCAAGCACGGACCCGCATCGAGGGCCCCTAATGGAGGCCTAACGCCGCTCGTAAGGGCCTCTCCACACCGCAAGTCGAGGGCCGATAGCACCGCGTCCTAGACTCGCTCAATTATGCAGAAGTGACACTCTCAGCTGACGATGTGAAAATTTGTAGAATATGTTTTAGGAAAATGTTAGAAACATTTTATTTCTTTAATATGTGAAATCACATTATAAAGCAAAACCGTTATTTTTGTGTATCCGCATATGTCTCAGAATCAGAATCAGAATCGTTTATTGTCAAACTGTGTTGTTACAGATGTTACAAAGATAATTAAGTCTCAACAGCTTCGTCCATTATGGACATACAATATAATATTATGTAAGTACTAAGAACTTTAAAATAATAATATTACATTTTGTCAATAATAATCCATAAATGTCAATAAAACAGCATCCAAAATGACTAGCAATATAAAATTCAGATCGGACAAAATAATTAGAAAATTCAAACAACTTAAATTAATAATTTCAGATTTTTCATTCGAAATAACACGTCACCTATACTCGATAAAATTTAACTTGATCTCTGCGACAGCTGTCACAAAATCACTCTAACAACACGCTTCTTAATAGTACAGACAGTATCTGTCAATGTCATACTTTATGGGCATGCCGATTAGTGATGCGCGACTTTATTCAATTGTCTTCCAAAATACACAACAGATTTCAATGCGGTTTTCACCATCCTTTAGAATATTTCTTCCAGAACGTTTATAGCTATAATTCATTTGTGTCGGAGCAAACTCAGGATGGGCAGCTAGTAATATTAATAAAACCATGTCGACCACTTTAAAACACACGATTGAAATTGGCCAATTCGTTTTAAGCCATACCCATCATAATACTCACAAAGCTTACACAATGTCTAAAACGGACGATCCCTATTATTTATTGTTGAACGAGCAAGCATAATATTGTTACGAGATGGGTTCTTGGATAATCAGTTAAAACGCCGATTAATCACTTTGCACTTTATTGCACACAATCACTTCACAAAAATCACAAAAACACACAACACAACTGGTTCGCACAAACACTTCACAATGGCACTGATATTCACACAAACTAGTCACTTCACAATCACTGGTATCGCACTCTAACCCGAGATGTTATCGCTTCGACGGTAAACGAATAACTGATCCCCAAGGGTCGGCCGGCGTATTTATATCCGTTATTTCCTACAGTCTCGAACCTACGAGATAATTCGCAACATTACTCGATCTAATAAACGCTATTGTGTTAACAAGTAAACAACTTGAAAGTTCGAGACTTCCCTATTGTTCTCACATACGTAAACACCCTAACAAAAAAACTAAACAATAGGCGGCAGACAAAGACTGATCCCGCTCGAGTCATAAAACCATAAATCACTTAGGTGTAAACAACTCGCCGTCATTACCGCGCGGCTTACCTACTGCGTCACAATATAATATATCCCATACAAGTAACCTAATTTTACTGGTAACAGAAAGAGCTTGAAATATTCACATAATATTAAGTTAAAATTAAATATATACGGTACGGAACCCTTCGTGCGCGAGTCCGACTTGCACTTGGCCTATTATTTATTTCTCGGAAAATGGATTACAATTTGTTTTATTACGAAACATTTTGTTTTTTTTTTCACAAAAAATCGATAAATCAAAATAATTGCATTTGATTAATTTTGACCGCACGTTCATTTCCTTTCTAAACGAATCATATTCTGTGGTGTCGCCGCCTCGTGCACACACTTCAAAAAACGTAGAGCCAGCCAGATGTAGCACCAGTTATGTCTTATAAGCTCTGCCTTACATGATTGTCTTGATTTAACATCTCACAAAAAACTTAAAGCGGGAACTGTATAAAAATGAAGATATTCTTAATTTTGAAAAGGCTCTAGAATTAGACTTTAAAAACAAGGCTTTGTTGTTATTTTAAGGTTTCGATTTACCTAGCGACAATTTACAAAGCGACTTAATTGAATATTGTCTACACTTTTTTAAAGTGTAGACTACTTTAACGACGTTGTGCACTTTTTGGGATGTAAAAAATGTTAATCTAGCGTCAGAACAATTCTGTTAACCGATATCTTTACTGGAGTGATACGTTCTTGAACCTCTCTCTTTTTTCTGACAGTTATCACAGCTCAAAACTGTCAGAAAAACAAGAGAGGTTCAAAAATGTGTCACCTCAGTAACCAGATCGGTTAACAGAATTGCTCCGATCGAAAATTCGTATGACAGCGCAAGGCGCTTGCGTGAATGTGCGTGTGTATAATACAATATGTATTAAACCACATAAATGATAGTACTTTATATGTTCAAGTTTCACTTCTGCCGGCATTCCCGGAGTGCAACACGTTTTTTAATATGAAATAGCGTACTTTTACGATCTTCAGGATTATTTAATCTAACGATTTTTGTTTAGCAGGGAGGGAATATTTATCTCCGAAAAGGAAGATTCAATCACGCTTCGTGATTAGGCCTATATTTATGACTGGACTATCAAAAATGCTGTACAGTATAACAATAATTTCTCATATAATTTTAAACAAAATAGTTAACTAAGGATATAGTTTTCCTCCACAAAAAACACTTTTCACTGAAGCCGTTTGTTTGTCTTCTCTCGTGTTAATTGGCTGAAAAGGCGCTTGCTTTAAAATACCTACTCTTAGGCTGTGGCTGCATTGGAGAAGTTCTATTTTGGATTTGATATAAATTACTAACATACTATCATTCGGTTCCAAGTCTCAAGAGTGATTCTCAATGATACACCTGTCTCATGTGTAGACGTCCTAATAATTTCCTAAGTAATCATAGACCTGCGAGCTAGATACTCGACTTATAACTAATTTTTAAGCCTCGTTTTAACAGTATGAGTTAGCTCGGACCGAGTGCACATAGATGGCTACTCGGATATTACTCGTAAAGATATCCTCCATTTCAATCGCAAACAGGATTGTTCTGACGCCACAAATACGCTACGCCTGAGTAATTCAGTTCAGTGAACTTTCTATTGTACTTATTTTACTATATACTTTTGTTTCCTTGTTTTGATCAATAGACTTTACATAATTTCAGTGCCGCTTTGTAAGTACCCCTTTGGAAGCTTGCTACAGAAGGATACTTTCAAAGTATTCGTCTACATTTAATTTTTAGTTTTCCTGTATACACATACCTTGGACAATCCATTGTAAAATTTAGCTACTAAGTTTTGAATAAGAATTTGATTGTTATCTGTTTTGTGTATCAAATGAATAAAATAAAATAAAAAGTATTGCGTTAACAGATAGTCGAGTCCGAGTACGCTCAAATAACGTATTTACACTATACGAGTAGGTCCAAGTAGCCATCTGAGTGCGCTTGGGCCGAGCCAAGTTGTACTGTGAAAACCCTGCTTTACGCTTGCCTACTTACAGCCCATAATAATGGTATTTTCTCGTCCATTAATAAGACGGTATTCGTTATAGTTTTTGCTCGACGCCAAAGGCAGAGCTTATTGCAAAGAAGTGGCGTACTCGTATAAAAACTGTACTAGTATTCTCTGAAAAGTAGTACGATGTTTTTCTGAAGTGATATGATATTTTTTTAGAAGAGTTAAGTAGTTTTCTAGACGTGTTATGTTTTATAAGAGTGCTAAAAGATAATATTTTTGAGGTTTTGTTTTGTTTCAATTTAAGTATTTCAAGTTTCTGTGTTTGTTTCGGTAGTTGTTGGATATTTTCTAAATTTTGGATGATGATGATGACTTCCAGGTCGTTTTCGGCCACGGTGACTGCGTAGTTTTTTCTTAGCTTACTTGATGGGTCTTTTCATAACTAATGTACCTAACCTTATTTTAGCGGTGAAAGTTCTAGAACAGACAAGTAAATAAATAAATAAATAAATAAATAAATAAATAAATAAATAAATATTTTGGGACATCTTACACACAAGTGAAAACACCATCAACACATTTGTAAAGTATGTTGGTCTGTTTTTAAGTTGTTCTCTTTTCGCATCTATAGATTGCGCCTTCGTTGGTCTACAAATGAGTGAATCTTTTTGTAAAACGATTTTTTCCACTGAAAACGATTGGTGGCTTCATCTTCGAACGTCGAGGGCTCGATTTCACACATCAAATTGTTTTTGGAGAATTTCAAGTAGGAATACCATAAACCAAGATACTATAAATAGAATTAACCACGACCCGTTCTAAATTTAGACTTCTAAATACCTAATCAACCAAACGCTATTAATCAGGGCTTGTCTTTCATCAATTTTTAATTAAACCGCCATTGTTGGGCGCCATCTTGGTCGCCATTTTGCCGCCATAAAGGAAGATGGCGGAGGCCATAAATTCCGATCGTAAAGCGCAGGTTAATATTTGAGTGGCTGCCCGAGGTAGTGAATGATAACTTTTTAACTGATTTCATTAATGTTCGGGTTTCGGCTTGTGTCTGATTGAATTTTGCTTTGATTGTTTTCAATAAGGCTATTAGTGGGTATTACTCTCAATTATTTTTTTTACGATCGAGATATAAAAATGATGAGATACAATTTTTGAATAACAGCTGTGAAAGTGAGTATGTATGTGTAATTGTGTAAATGCTGTGTAGAATAACAGTATGTACTTATCATTCCTCGTTTATTTGTATTTCCTTTTGAGGTACGGAACCCTAAAAATCAAGATAGAATGATGTGAACAAACAAAACTACGCCTTGCTGTGTACAGACACAATTACACATACATAATCGTACAACGAAATTACGCCTTGGCTCGTCAGTCAACAGTGCAACACGGACACACTCACCACGTGTATAAAATCCGGCCTCACTTGTCTGTTCACGTCGTTCTGTCTTGATTTTTTTATTATATATAAATATTTTTATCTCCTTTCTCTACGCCTCTCTTTTAGCACAAACTCAACGCACTAAAATATCCCGTATATTTTCAATAAGCGAGGAATGATAAGTACTACTGTATACTACACAGCATATACACAATTACACATACATTTGATACTTGGTAGACACTAATTCGGTTTTCATCAGTAGACTCGCGTCTACCAAGCAGTCGGTACCTTGGCTGCTGATTAAAATCTTATTCTTAATTCACCGTGACGCCACGACGGTGTTCTTTTTGCACAAACTCTACGAAAATCATGCCAATTTCTCTATTTTTGATTTGATTTTGTTTACTTCAGCACTGAAGTAATAACAACCAAATGCAATATACCAGCTCCACGTGATCTTTCCCCACTTTTAAGGGAACAATAAAACCTTAGCAGCTCCCACAGCTCCAAGCCATAAAGTGCATTTCTCACATCGTCTGCGGAATCAAAAGCGCATAGCTGGCAACATTGTGTTGCGTTTCATTGCCACCAGTAAATATGGTTGTTAAAGCTAAGTGCGTATGCTTTATGGAAGAATAACGTGTTGATAGTGCTTTTAATGGGTTTTGAGAGGATATATAGAGGTGTGGTTTGGCGAGCTATGGTGAAAGAATCCTTATCATTACTATTACTATATTATAGGCCAAACTATCAATACTTATAGGCCAATTCCAATTTCTTGGCGGTTGTGATGTTAACTAACGAGATGCGAATAAAATCCTTTGTTTTCCTAGGGGAAATCCTTTGTGGATACCACCCTACCCCGGGGGAGGCAAGGTGGTTATGTGGGAGTCCTGTGGCTGGTCGGTGTACCCACTAAAAACCCTGGGGTGTTTCTTTTCCCATGTGCTGGAGCTGCGGGAACGCTTTCGCTCTCGTCCGCGGCTCCAGCGGCGCTGATCCCTAAGACCCGGTCCTGTTTAGTGATGGAGTTCCTCCACCCTACTTTCCTTGAGAGGCGCGCGGAAACACCGCGCGCGCCACCTCGGGAGCTACGCTTGTCGGGCGATGGACTCCCCCGAGTCCATCGCCCAAGCCCCTGTTTTATGCCCGGGGCTAGTTTTTCAAGCTAGGATAGCAAGCTAGTTTTTTACCAAACTGTCCTGGCTTGCTGACCTAGCTTGGAGCATGCTAGTTCTGTTCACATGAGGCTAGATTTTTTTAAGCTAGTACTTACTGGAGTGACCTGAGGTGACCACTCGTCCAAAATGAACTCCATACGAAAAAAAAACACTATTTGACTAAAACAGTTGCTTCGAAAACTGTGCTATTTCGCGCCAGACGAACTAGAAGATGAACTACATAAACGGGTGTGGACAAGACCGTGAATTTTACGAAGAGATAAACGTGGATCATCTGCTTTACTTTTGGAAGAATTTTGCAATGAAGATTTGGGAGAGTATAAGAGTATTTTGCAAATGACGCCTAATCTGTTTGATATTCTGGTTTGATATTCTAAACTAAACGCGTGGTTATTGTTTACAAGCCAACTGCAAACTAGCTTCGCCGGTCACGTGAAGCTAGTAAACAAGCCAGGATAGTAAAATCAGTGGTGGGGGGGACGCTACTAGCCTGAAAATAGAACTCCATCCTATTAAAAACTGTCCTGGCTTATAAACTAGCTTACTAGCTTACAAATGAAGATAGTTTTGTCTATACGAAGCCAGAAGTACTAGCTTGCTAGCTTACTAACACTAGCTTGCTATCCTAGCTTGAAAAACTAGCCTCGTGTAACCCGGGCATTATGGAAGTTGGAGAAGAGCGGTGAAGGCCCTCCTCCGACGCCCAGTTATTCGTCGGAAGCGGATAAAATCCTGACTGAAGCTCACTAAACAGCTGCGAGAATTGGGTTATCTGCAGCTTGTAGCTAACATCACAGACGTCAATAAGTTAGATTCGGCCTATATAATCCTAACCTTTACTAATATTATAAATCCGGAAGTGTGTTTGTTGGTTTGTAACTCTTTCATGCCGCAACAGAGCAATGGATTGACTTTAATTTTTTTCATGTAGAATAGGGCTACGTTTGTCCCCGACTCGCCTGATGGAAAGCGAAGTTGTAGCCGAAGATGGAGTATGTAGATCTAGAAGATACCTATTCACTCTTGACTTGAAGATATCCAAATTGTAATTGTTTTTGAACTTCTACAATGAAATCGTACTAGTAAATACTACTCACGCTTACCCATCGCAACACTGACTGTAGTTATTTATATATGTATTTAAATTTGTGATTATTATTTGTTTTATTTGTTTTATTATTTGATTATTATTTCACTTTATTTGATATACATCTCTCGGGCCAAGCCCGGTTTTTTGATGGGCATCAGTGGAGCCGAAGCCAACACTGAGAGGCCCTTTTTAAACATCATTTAGCTATGTTGTAGGGGTGAAGGTACAAGGAGCCTATTGTTAGTAATGAATTGAAAAAATAATGGGTTATTGTGGTGAACTTCTGGGTGTTATACAAAACTGGATTATGGAATGAGGTACGGCACCCACCAAATAATGCCTCATTTTCAAATATTCAGGCGGGTGGTGACTTGCCATCTACTAAATGGGCCCCCCATAATAGCTACCGTATATTGGCGCCGGAGGGGCAACATTGGTGTGGACGGCTTAGGGTGTCGAGAGGTGTGCTGCGCGTTCACTAAGAGCTACTAGCGGCGTTATGCCCTTTAACACTTCCACCCTGGAGCTTGGGTTCTTAGCTCTTGCGGTTTCCACTCCAAACCGGCCAGTTAAGGCAAGAGAGGAGTCAGGGGTCTCATTTAGCCCCAGGGAATCAGGATTCGCGGTGTCGCCACTCACCGACGGCAATTATGATTATTATTATTATTATCGACCTCTAGTGTGGGACGCCACATGTGTTGACACACTGGCGTTGTCCTATCTTCCTTGCACAACGGAGAAAGCTGGCGCTGCTGCAGCTAAAGCTGAAAACCTCAAACGGCACAAATATGAGTCGTTGGACAGAATGTACCATTTTGTGCCGTTTGGGGTTGAGACTTTAAGTCCGTGGGGGCCGGATGATCATCTTTTATATAAAGATCTGGCTAGGCGACTGGTAGAGGCGACACGTGACCAGAATGCTGGCATCTACTTAGATCAAAAAATTAGTATAGCAATTCAACGAGGCAACGCCGCCAGCATTCTGGCCACGTTACCCTCTGCCCCGGGTCATTTAGATTAGTTTTATTTTTATTTTAGTAATATAAGTTTTAGTGTTTAGTATTAGATTTTATTTTAAGTAGGTTAATTTTAATAGTTATTGTTTATGAAATGTTTTTTTAAATTTTAATTTCAAATTATAAATCAACCAAGCGTCTCGTAGACGCGATACGAGACCAAATTGCTGATGTTTATAATTTTGGCTCAACGAATAAGCATTGCAATTCAGGGGGCAATGCTGCCAGCAAGCTGAGCTCTCTGCTGATTGGCGTTTATCGTCGTCGTCCTTTCAGCCATAGGACGCCCACTGCTGGACGTAGGCCTTCTCTATGGATCGGCTGAAAGCGATTTGTAACCAGCGCAATCCTGCAGTCGTGTTGATGTCCACTTTTTGGATGGGCATCCTACGCTGCGCTTGCCGGTACGTCCACTCGATAACTTTTTGACTCCATCGGTCATCAGTCCTTGTTGTAGTCATTACACCTTTATTGTTCGTTAAAATTCAATCCCGTATATTCCCTCCTTGAAAATGCAACTAAACCCCCATAAACCGCGGGTACGCAGTAAAAGCGCCCTCGAAGCGTCCACCCGTCCTGCATAGCAACATGGACTTAAACTAATTATTTATTTTACTATCAGTCCTACTGACGCACTCATTAACATAAAAATAAGGATTCTATAGTGCCCACATTTGGTACATTTTAGAAGTTTGTGGTCTAGCTTAAAAGTCCGTTGTTGAACATACATGAAAAGTACGTAGGTACTATACCAATGTGGATTTACTTACGCCATCGAATTTCTTCTCCAAACGTGTGAGGCCGGCCTCACGATGTTTTCCTTCATCAAAAGTGGACCTAAGTACTAAAAAATATAAATAAAAAAGTCAAGCCATTGGCACGAGATGACACCACAACGCACAAACGCATACTCAATCACACGAGTAACACTGCAAACCTAGGCTCACGAGATCTCGTGTACTCGTGCAGTGTTACTCTCACACACACATACGCGCGCACACACACGCACGCACACACACACACACACACACACAAACAAATACAGAAACACACACACACACACACATCTGCACTTTTATTGGGATTTTATTGGGGTGTTATTAGTAAAATTATAATTTATTTGTATGCTAAATTATTGTAATCTGTTTTGGCTTTATTTATATTTTTTATATAAGTAAGATAATTATTATGTATTGTAACGCTGTTGATTATAAGAAATAAATTAAATAAAAATAAAAAAATGAATGAATCAAAAGTGGAGTGTAAATCCGTACATAAATTCCAAACATCGACTTGGCATTTTTTCTGTTATTCCAAATAACTCTTAAGTACGGTGGTTGACGTTAAAACTAAACCTGATATTACGAATGATTTTTTAAAGTTCCCTTCGTAAAAAAGTCTAATTGTAAGAAATAATATACTCTACCAACTAGCTTAAAACCCGCGGCTTCGCCCGCGTTGTCTTAGTACATAGGTACTTACTTAAAATGAAAAGAGCCCGCGGTTTGATCTACGTTGTCTTTGTACATGCTTATAATAATATCTAATAGTCCGCAATTTGGCCCGCGTTGTCTTAATACTTGCTTAAAATTACTTGCAAGGATAATGCCCACGGTTTGGTCAAAATTGCAACAGTATTTGCCTATAATGATAATAGATCACGGTTTGGCCCGCGTATTGTTAGTACTTGCTTAAGATGGTTATTTATAGCACGCAGAATAGACTGCGATGTCTTAATACTTGCTTAAAATTATAAAAGCTCGCCGTTTGGCCTGCATTGTCGTATTACTTACAATGATAATAGCCCATGGTCTGGCCCGTATTGTCTTAGTACTTGCTCAAAATGATAAAAGCCCGCGGTTTAGCTCGCGTTGTGTTAATAATTAGGTACTTACAAAGATAATAACCCACAGTTTGGCCCAAGTTGTTTTAATACTTACTTAATTAAAATAACAGCCCGCGGTTCAACCCGCGTTATCTTGGCATTTGCTTATAATAATATCTAATAGTTCGCGGTCTGGCCCGTGTTGCCTTAATAAATCCTTAAAATTATAATAGCGTGCCGTTAGCCTGCGTTTTTGTATTGCTTGTAATGATAATAGCCCACGGTCTGGCCCGCGTTATTTTCGTAACTGCTTAAAATGATAAAAACCCACAGTTAGGCCCGCGTTTTCTTGGCACTTACTTAAAATAATAGTAGCTCGTGGTTAAGCCCGCATTAGGCTCGATTATGAAGGCACCATCGTAATTATAATAGCTAATTATCATAATTATATCTGTTTCATTTTCACTTCAAATATTTGCCCTGGGAATCAAACCCACGCCTCTTTGACCCAGGAGTCAGGGTCAACCACTGAGCCACCGAGGGAGCCAATAATAATAATTGTATGAGTAACTATGTAAGAAATTTCACTTTTCTTTGCTGGAAAACATTGAGGCAACCTGTACGTACGTAGAAAAAATCAATGTCGTATGTGAATTCAGCAACCCATGCTTGGCCGGCGTGATGGATATGGCCCAATTACCCTTCGCGGATAGGCCTATTTTCAGTCATCCATCAGCCGCAGGACGTCCACTGCTGGACATAGGCCTTCCCTATGGATCTCCAATAAGACCGGTTGGAAGCGGCTTGTATCCAGCGCGATCCTGCGGCCTTAATGAGGTCATCCGTCCACCTTGTGGGTGGACGTCCTACGCTGCGCTTGCCGGTACATGGTCTCCACTCGAGAACTTTTCGACCCCAACGGTCATCAGCCCTCCGCGCTATGTGCCCTGCCCATTGCCATTTCAACTTGCCAATCCGTTGGGCTATGTCGGTAACTTTGGTTCTTCTACGGATCTCCTCATTAATGATTCGATCTCGCAGAGAGACTCCAAGCATAGCCCTCTCCATAGCTCGTTGGGCTACTTGGAGCTTACTAATAAGGCCCATAGTGAGAGACCACGTTTATGTGCCATAAGTCATCACTGGCAACACACACTCGTCGAAAACTTTCGACTTGAGGCACTGAGGTATGTCGGACGAGAAGACACTACGCACTTTTCCGAACGCTGCCAGCCGAGTTGAATTCGTCGATTGGCCTCTTTGTTGAAGTCGGACCTCCCTAACTGGACTACTTGTCCTAGGTAGACGTACGAGTCAACGATTTCAAGAACCGAGTTTCCAACAGAAATCGGGGTAGGTAAAACATGGGAATTACACATGACTTTCGTCTTGTCCATGTTCATCTTAAGACCCACCTGTTTCTATTATCCGTAGTGCTATCCGTAGTACCTATTTTCAGTAGTGCACTATTAATTAAGGCCGGTACAGGTATTCGACATGTTTCATTAAGTCATTAGAAATTTAATTTTCCAGGCAAATGAAAAAATGACACACAAGTCGTAATTCTAGTCAGGCATATTCTAGGATGCTATTATACTCATAATTTGATTAACTTTTACAATGGTGCCAACCCCAAAAGCACGTGAATAAAATCAGCTGTTCAACACAAAAAGTTCATCGACCCGCGACAAAATGTATGGAAAATGTAGGTAATTTTCGCTTGTCAGGGTTGATCCCATAGTAAAATACCTATATTGATCCATATGTGCGCTAAGCTTAAGACTATTGGCTCACAAAATAAAAAAAAATCGTAAACTTTTGGGGACCCATTTTGCCCCATTTAAAGATAAACAATCATTATCATAATCCTAGATACTACATTATTTAAAAAAGCGCATTGAAGTTTTCGGACGTATCTGACCCCTAAGGATTTTTTTAAGGAAAATTTAGAAAACAGGTACAGCCATATTTTTTATTTAGTCTCAAAAGCATCTATACAAAGTTTCATGTCAATCGGTACAGGGAATAAGAAGTTACATGCAAACAAAAAGGGCCCGTTTTACCCCGTAAGTTAGAGTTGGGTACGTTTTTCATCCTTAGAGCTTCATTATGTCGTACGATGTACGTATATTCCAAATTTCAAGCTCGTATCTACAGCGGTTTGGGCTGTAGCCTAAACTTATTAATTTTGCGTATCCCTAAGGAACCTTATAGATTTTCCTGGATTTTATTAGTTTCTGTATTAAAACATGCTGTGTGCTTCCTTCATACCAATTTTCAACCATAACCGTTCAGCTGGTTCGATGTAATTGACGCTTTTTTCACCAACTTTGGGACCTTATTTGACCCCTTAGATGAGGAAAATTCGGAGAAACAGGAAAAAACGTGACTTTTATTTTGTTTGGAAAGCATGTCTACAAAGTTTCAAGTCAATCGGTACAGGGAATAAAAAGTTAGATACAAACGAAAAGGGCCCATTTTACCCCCTTAGAGGTCGAAAGTTCAAAATTTTCGTCTTTAGTGCTCCATTACGTCGTTCAATGTACCTATATCCCAAATTTCAAGCTCATATCTTCAGCGGTTTGGGCTGTAGTCTAAACTTATTAATTTTGCGTATCCCTAAGGAACCTTATAGATTTTCCTGGATTTTATAAGTTACTCTATTAAAACATGCTGAGTGCTTCCTTCATACCAATTTTCAACCATAACCGTTCAGCTGGTTCGATGTAATTGACGCTTTTTTCACCAACTTTGGGACCTTATTTGACCCCTTAGATGAGGAAAATTCGGAAAAGCAGGAAAAAACGTGACTTTTATTTTGTTTGGAAAGCATGTATACAAAGTTTCAAGTAAATCGGTACAGGGAATAAAAAGTTACATACAAACGAAAAGGGCCCATTTTACTCCCTTAGAGGTCGAAAGTTCAAAATTTTCGTCTTTAGTGCTCCATTACGTCGTTCAATGTACCTATATCCCAAATTTCAAGCTCATATCTTCAGCGGTTTGGGCTGTAGCCTACACTTATTAATTTTGCGTATCCCTAAGGAACCTTATAGATTTTTCTGGATTTTATAAGTTACTCTATTAAAACATGCTGAGTGCTTCCTTCATACCAATTTTCAACCATAACCGTTCAGCTGGTTCGATGTAATTGACGCTTTTTTCACCAACTTTGGGACCTTATTTGACCCCTTAGATGAGGAAAATTCGGAAAAACAGGAAAAAACGTAACTTTTATTGTGTTTGAAAAGCATGTATACAAAGTTTTAAGTCAATCGGTACAGGGAATAAAAAGTTACATACAAACGAAAAGGGCCCATTTTACCCCCTTAGAGGTCGAAAGTTCAAAATTTTCGTCCTTAGTGCTCCATTACGTCGTTCAATGTACCTATATTCCAAATTTCAAGCTCATATCTTAAGCGGTTTGGGCTGTAGGCTGTCTGTCAGTCAGTCACTCAGGGAAGCCTTTTATATAATAGATTATACATTTTATAGATCGCTAATTTTATATAAAGTGGTTAGATTATATTTTTTATGTTTCTTCTTCACTTTAACCTTCAAGCAGTCGCGCGGAGTCGAATCGACCACATTCAATACATTTTCGCTTATAACAATAATAAATCATTGTCGCATGTGTTTCTTGTCCCAGGTAGCTTGTCATTGTTTTACTACCTACCAAATAATCAGTTAACTGTTTTATTTTTTTACAAAATAAGTCGACCAATGAAAAAGAGTGCTGCAATCGAGGAAATTCTATATGAATGAATCAAAAATGAGTGACCGAGGTTCAGAAATTTCCGATCAACCTAGAATCAGAGGAAACTCTATCTGTTGAAGAAACAAGCAGCTCAGATATAGATGTTTAGAGGATTTACCACTTTCAGAAATAACTTTGTGTTTTACAGGACAATAAGCGATAATGATTTGGTTACGCGCGACCGCTGCTGTTACAAAAGACCGCGCGCCCGTTTGAAGGTTAAGTTGGCTTATACTCGTAGTAATGTCTTATTCTGGCTTTTATGACAACGACTCAGCTCATAAAATTACTCTGCTTATATGGCTATATAAATTTAATAACGATTTCTATAGTTTCTTGTTGCATGCCATTATGATATTATTAAAGGTAATGAATAAGTTTTCGGTTTCATGATAATTAGTAATTAAGCGTAGCATTCGCGTACAGTAATGGTTTAAAATAACAATACGAGTAACTATTAAGTAGCTTTCAGGAGCTTTTTATTTAAAAAATACCTGAGACACAAAAATATAATATCATGGCAAAACTTCAATATTCACGAAAGTACAATAATTTCGAAATCAACCTTTTAAAAATTCAACGTCATGAAAATTGAAAATTAGGGATCCAACTCTCTGGACCCAAAGAAAAACTTCTGCAATTTTCATTTCGAACTTTATTTTTTCTGCCCCATTCACATTTGTAAGCAAACTGTTGATACCTCATCCTTCATTACAGAAAGAACCCAGAAAGGGTACAAAATCATTTGAATAAATAACGAACGGACAATGGCTTCCAGCTCCTAAAACAATTTATCCTGGAGATAGGTCTCTTTGTCATCTGTCGGAATTCCGGCCTGGATAAAACTATTACGTACACCTTTATTATCATGCAAATTGATTCAAACTAAATTCAAGCCCAGAAAGCGCATCGCCATCTTGTTTACCACGGTATCAGCGCTCACAGTTGGGTCTGTCTTTTAGAACAATAAGTCTACAAACTTATCCTTACCCGCTACTTTTGCAGAATCAAGCAAAACTAGTCCAACTTCAGCTTAAGATAACGCTTTTAGAAAATTGTAGAAGTTTTATTCGATCGCAAAATTAAAATTGTCAAATATTTGAGCAATTTTGTAACTACGGTCGTAGAGTTCGATTTTGAATCTTATTCTCTTCAACTGAGCTTAAAGTTGTGACTTTTTTGTTTGCTATTTTAATATGGTTTTGTAAGGTCCACGTTGCAACCTGAATGAGACTTAAATACCTATTCAAGTCTTAGTCCATGCAATATTTATGCAAATGGCCATAGTAAGGGGCTATGTTCTGAAATTTGGGATCGTTATTGCATAGTTGAGCGTTGGATTGAAACTTTTGCTTTTCGTTGTGTTGAATTTTCTTATGAGAAACACTGTTTAAGGTGTTTCAAAGTTGAGACTATAGGTTTACTCTAATTTTTTTTTTGTATATTGAAAAAGTTTATTTAAAAGATGAAAACTTGTATAAATTTTTATGAAAATAGGCACATTAATCTTAATAAAAGAAAATAATAATCTAACTGCTTAGTCATTAATTTATCGTGAAATTTTAGTCTATTGAACTCGTAGAGCTTGAAAAGTAAAATTTTGTCAAACTTTAAAGGGTTACATCATTTAATTTCCAATGTTTATTTTAAAATAATAATTATGAAAATAAACAATAATATATAAATAATAATATAATAATAATATATATAAATGCGTAGGAGGCGAGCTAGCTCAGTGGTTAGAGCGTCGGGCTAGTGATCCGAAGGGGCATGGTTCGAATCCTGCGTTCGCTTCATATTTTTGAGATGCTTATCACAAAGATAACTCTTTGAGATAAAAATCTAGTGTGGAAAGCACTTAAAATAAACATCATAACAGTGATTAAGCAGTGTGTCATCTCTCGTCAATCTTAGAAGTTCTAATAACTTCTAGTTGAGTGATAACCTGTCTAATACGGGTATCACAGGTGGCGCCACCAACGCTATAAGTTGGAAATGTAAGCACTCAGAAATTTGAAGGTTGCGTAGGAGGCGAGCTAGCTCAGTGGTTAGAGCGTCGGGCTAGTGATCCGAAGGGGCATGGTTCGAATCCTGCGTTCGCTTCATATTTTTGAGATGCTTATCACAAAGATAACTCTTTGAGATAAAAATCTAGTGTGGAAAGCACTTAAAATAAACATCATAACAGTGATTAAGCAGTGTGTCATCTCTCGTCAATCTTAGAAGTTCTAATAACTTCTAGTTGAGTGATAACCTGTCTAATACGGGTATCACAGGTGGCGCCACCAACGCTATAAGTTGGAAATGTAAGCACTCAGAAATTTGAAGGTTGCGTAGGAGGCGAGCTAGCTCAGTGGTTAGAGCGTCGGGCTAGTGATCCGAAGGGGCATGGTTCGAATCCTGCGTTCGCTTCATATTTTTGAGATGCTTATCACAAAGATAACTCTTTGAGATAAAAATCTAGTGTGGAAAGCACTTAAAATAAACATCATAACAGTGATTAAGCAGTGTGTCATCTCTCGTCAATCTTAGAAGTTCTAATAACTTCTAGTTGAGTGATAACCTGTCTAATACGGGTATCACAGGTGGCGCCACCAACGCTATAAGTTGGAAATGTAAGCACTCAGAAATTTGAAGGTTGCGTAGGAGGCGAGCTAGCTCAGTGGTTAGAGCGTCGGGCTAGTGATCCGAAGGGGCATGGTTCGAATCCTGCGTTCGCTTCATATTTTTGAGATGCTTATCACAAAGATAACTCTTTGAGATAAAAATCTAGTGTGGAAAGCACTTAAAATAAACATCATAAAAACAATAATATGTTCGATTTATGACAGTATGTTTGCACACTACTTTGTAAAATCTCCAAAAAACAACTTAAAATCTCCACTAAATTAAATCAGATTTCTATTCAAACTTGCGTTTTCATACCAACTTAAACTTAAATGTTTCGGTCCAAATATTCTACAAGACGTTAAAATTTATTCAAATTTCTCTCGGACAAAGTTTCCTTCAAGTTTAAAACGTCAATTTTCATAACTTTAACAAATATCGTTTACGAACAAGGACCGGCGCTCACCTTGAGGGAAATAGTGGTCGGAATTTTTAATATCCTTCCGTAACGGGCAAAGTACGAAATATTAAAATGTCTGAGTTATGCGCGCTTGCCACTGTTGTGCCCGGAATGGTGGCAACAGTAACACTAGTTCAGCACGCTGCCAACTGTCTATAGGCTTAAGCTTGAGCATTTGGATTATGGGGCGACCCCGTCGAGGCCGCGGTCTTCAATCCTCAGCAGCGTTGCCGTCTATAAAACACCGCAGTTCGCCTCAGATTCTGTATACCCCCTTTTTAAGATAACTGTACTGTACTAGCCTTTTTAATAGTCCACTGCAGGACGTAGGCCTACCTACGAAGGGTGATTGTGCCATATCCACCACGCTGGCCCAGTGCGGGTTGGTGGATTCACATACGCCATCGAATCTCTTCTACGGACGTATGCAGGTTGCCTCAAGATGTTTTCCTTCACCGAAAAGCCAGTGGTGTGAAATTCCGTACATAAATTACAAGAAATTCATTGGTACGGGGCCGGGATTTGAACCCACGACCTCATGATTGTAAGGCAGGTGTCATTACCACTACACCACCACGGCTTCTTAAGATAGCCTGTACCAGCCTTTTTAATAGTCCACTGCAGGACGTAGGCCTACCCACGAAGGGTGATTAGGCCATATCCACCACGTTGGCCCAGTGCGGGTTGGTGGATTGACATACGCAATCGAATCTCTTCTACGGACGTAAGCAGGTTGCCTCACAATGTTTTCCTTCACCGAAAAGCCAGTGGTGTGAAATTCCGTAGATAAAAGGACCGGGATTTGATTTCAAGCGATTGTAAGGCAGGTGTCATTACCACTACACCACCACGGCTTCTTTAGATAGCTTAAGATAACTAATCTAACCCAACCTACTGGCCGCTTTATCACAAGCTTCTCGGTGGGAGCGCCAGACCATGGCTACTAAGCCCCCGCCATGACAAGGCGTGACCCACATTTGACAATTTTTATCTGTCCTATGGTGTATTTAATAAATATCTAAGCTTAGCAACTTGTGCCAAGTTTCACTACTGCTCTACCATGAAAACAAGTTGGGTATTATTTTTATTACCACTTGGGGCACGCTATGTAGCTAGTTTTTCTTTATGACGTTGTCGACAGTCGTCGCCGTCTCACCTACAATGTTTAGATGGCATTTAATGTTACTATTATATTCTTTAGCTACTTTATTATTGTACAAAAAGTACTGTATGTTAGAGTACTTTTTGTAGAAATAATAAAGTTGCCAGTTAAAGAACGACGAACGACGACGAATTACCAACTAGTTCTAGTAGTTATTCTAGAAAAGCTGTGCTAGTCTAGTGTAAGAATCAAAAATGCCCGATCGATGAGTGTTAGTAACACTGGCTTTGCAAGCGTGATGTAGTGAATTCAAATCCCAGCTGTTTAAACTTTTAAACTCATTAGCTGTTTTTATCGTACGGATTCTTACTCCATGGGTAACTTAAATATACTTCCGTAGAAGCTGTTGTTTTTATTTTGTGGTACATACATAGGTACTCGTATACGCGTGTGATGTACCTACCTACCTAGGTATTTTAAGAAAATGTTGTCATACACATAATATTGTAATTATTGTTTATTCAACGACGACGAATTGTTATTTAATTTTTTTATAATTAGTAGTGTTCTCATAGAAGCGATGTACATCTTGTAATGAGAATAAATATCTTTAAACCTAAACCTAGAAGCTAGCGTAGAGTGCTACAATAATTGTTTTCAATAATCAGTGATACAATAAAAAAAATAGTTTAAAGTTGTATTGTTTCTCTTTTCTTTTTTAAGTAGGTTACTTAATAGCCGCTGTTTTAGTTAATGTGCTATTTTCTGTCCGTTCATGGTTGCCTGGAAGAAATCGCTTGAAGCGATAAGGCCGCCATTTAGTATAACTAATTTTTAATGTTATTATTTCTTTTATGTGTTTGTATTGTATTTGGTTAAGCAAATAAAGAATTATCTATCTATCTATCTTAATTTTAGTTTTAGTGGAAAGTGCTGTTAAGTTTTTTTTTGTTTCTCTGTGTAAATATAGTATAATCATATCATATTTCTTACCACAAATTTATTGTGTGGTACAACCAACTTTAACCGTGTACAGAATATGAATAGTTTCCACAAATCAACGTATCATCCATGTAGTATTTTATAAATTATAGTCGATTTTTAAAAGCGGCCCAGCTGGTATCTGTAAAATTTAAATGGGACCGCTTCTTTTTTCTCTTCCTTATGAAATAAAAAAAATATTTCAAATCGATGATTATACCTTCCGCTCGTTCTGAAAAATTTTATGGTAAATCGTTCGCATTCCAGGCTGTTCAGCTTTGGAATGCATTGCCTGTGTCCATCAGACGCGCTCCATCTCTGGCGGTTTTTAAAGAACTTGTGTATAATCATTATATGTCGCAGTTGCCGTCTCTCTAGGATGATACACATTCACTTTCAATATTACTGTTCCATAATTATTTATTTTCGCTTATTTTCGTCATCAGTATAAGCTGTTTAAATAGAGTTATTTATAGTTTTCCGATATTTTATTATTTATTATATATATTAGTTTATTTTATATTTTTTGTATGAGTTGGTTATTATTAGAATTTATTAGAATGTATGTTGTATAAGTAAGTATACACATATATCACTTTCATGCACACCCCGTCGCCTAAACCTTTAAATTAATCCTTCACAAGTAACTGTTGCCTGGAAGAAATTGCTTTTTAGCGATAAGGCCGCCGATTGTAACACTTACTATAAGTTCCTAGTCTAAGTTTTCCTAGTTTATTTAAGTTTTGGTGTGGCAATAAAGAATTTATCTATCTATCTATACCTACGCAAGAAAAAACACATAATGTGAAATTGCACCAGCGAGGTAATATTTGATTTTAATAACCCAGTTCACACTAGCAACATTTGAATTTGAAATTCAGGTAATAATTATGAATGCGCAACACGCGGGTCGGGTGGAAGTAGTTGGCGAACAGCTGTTAGGATTAGTTCTCATGTCTGTCGCCGCCCTAATTTGGGGCTGCCACGTGTGTTCCTGGCTTTAATTGATATAACTTATTTTAATAAATATGCTATTGCTCATTTTCATGCACTGACTTAATTTTAGTATGAATTCAATATCATTTTCCGTTTGCGCTTTACAAAAACTAGTTTTGCAATAGTCTACGAGGAGATTGTCATTTTCTAGAATATTGTTAATAGGCATGATGACTAAAAAAAATATTATTTGTCCATTAGTTAGATCATCAAAAAATACTAGACACGTATTTTTTCTTTTGTCAATTAAACAAAAAATGTTGAAGATATAGCCCGTCAAAGTTCCGCGTGACGTCACAAGTGCCATACAAATGCATAAACTTCTGTAAGAGAAGTGACGCCACGACCTCCACTCCCAAACTTTGACAAGGTCCAATATGTTTTGATAATCTAACGCACGAACTAATTATATTGATTTTTATTACCCAGTAACCATGCCAATTTGGTAATTCTGTAATTGCGATCATCTTTTACTTTAGAACTAAGATAATATGGTGAAACGAAAATCTATGACACGTTTACGTTTGACCGCATACTGAGATAGGTTTGGGTCGTATATAAAATACTTACTAGTTTTTATCCGCGGCTTCGCCCGCATGATATTTTGATTTTTAACGCAATAACATTATAATTTATAGCCTATGTGTTGTGTTATTCTGATTTATAAGCTATATTATTGCAAAGTTTCATCTCGTTCAGTAGTTTTTGCGTGAAAGAGTAACAAACATCCATCCATCAATCCTCACAAACTTTCGCGTTTATAATATTATAGTAGGATGGGTTTTTACAATACCATACAAGAAATACATAGAATTTTAACAAAATATATGGAACGCTAAGTATGTAAGCAAAGCGGCGTCCATTATTTGTTTGATAACTGTGATTAAATTGTAAATATCCAAGAAAGAAATAACAATTGCACACTAACAAAGCATGTTAATTATGTCAAGTACTTTTTTACATGGTTTGTTTCTACTTAATACAATTTATATATATATATATAGGCTTGCATTGTTTAATGTTGGAAAATGAATACTTAAATTAAGCTTTGTGTGAACAATAATTGAATATTGATTTTCTTTGATTAATCTTGGTTAACATTTTAGTTCCAACCCAATCGTTTGTTAAATAGCGTTTAATAATTGTAGAAAAGTACGTTTTATTCTATTTCCTATTTGTTTATTTGAAATCTAATAATGGACAATAGCAAAATTCTGGCAAGTAAGTTATGTACATATAAAATAAAATAATACTAAATAATATACGTTGATCCAGTGTTTCATTTGTACAGAACCTAGGGCCTTATTTTGTAAGCGCTCTGACGTTCGGCTTCGCTTTTTCTCCTGCTCGCGCCAGTTACTCACGCCGCGAGAGCGAGCGGGAGGAAAAGCGAAGCCGAACGCCAGAGCGCTTACAAAATAAGGCCCCCTGGATTTGAATCAATGAAATCATCGAGTCATATCGTAACTTTCGAAGCGTAGTTTATAGGTGTTTGTCAGCGAACACCGAAATTAAGCAACGTTCCACACGGTCAGTATTTGGATGGGTGACCGCGGGTGGCATTTCCCAACTGAGCCCTACCGTGGCTCGGATCACACAGCTGTACTGTTGAAACCGGTTTTGCGTCCAATACGTTCCTGCTTGTGTGTAGGCATATGTTCAGCACTGAACTATTTAAAAGTCCAGTACACATAGTAATACGTGGCATACGTATCAGTTGGGTCTTGCCTGATATAGGCTGAATCAAACTCCTTGGCGGCTGTGTAGTTAGCTACAAGATGCGCGAACCCAATCCTCGCGCAGCTGATATGTGAGCTTCAGTCAAGATCGAGCTGTGCTCAGCTTGTAACTAAACATCACAGCTGTCAAAAAGTTTTAAGTTTACCGTACCGTACCAGCCTTTTTGATAGTCATTATACTACTATATTAATACGGGACTTATCGCGCAATAAAAAATGAGATATATTAATATATACCTCTTTTTCTTTTTCTCCCGACGTTTCGACCAAGTTGTAGGTATTGGTCGTGGTCACGGGCAGACTAAATGCGACGCCGTATCACTCAAATTGAAATTGATAGTAGTACTACTACTTACTTTTTGATAGTCCACTGCAGGACATAGGCCTACCCGTGAAGGGCAATTCGGCCACATCTTCCACGCTGGCCCAGTGAGGGTTGGTGGTTTCACACACGCCATCGAATTTCTTCTACGGACGTATGCGGGTTGCCTCACACTGTTTTCCTTCACCTTCCTTCCTTCCAATGAAACTCATAGGTACGAGACTAGGATTTGAACCCACGACCTCAAGAATGACAGACCACCATTACAACCGCTAGACCACCACGGCTTAAAGTTTGATTCGGCCTAAATCTGATGATTCGCTTTGGTTTCAGTTTTCCTATTCATCGTTTCTATATTTCTCGAAGCCTACTCATTAAAACAGCCTGGAGAAGACGAATACAGTATCAAAAATTGTCAAGGAGACTCAAAGACAGAATGCATCATCCAAGGAGATCTTAATAAAGATATGTTTTTACGTGCATCCAGAAAAGGAAGTATTTTACCTAATAAACCATCGAGACGTTCACACTACATGATGGACGGAGATTACGTACTATTATTTGGATAAAATAAATAGAGATACAAAATAATTTATTCACAATAACTATTATAACCTTATTGATTAGACTAGCTTAAAACCCGCGGCTTCGCACGCGTTGTCTTAGTACATAGGTACTTACTTAAAATGAAAATAGCCCGCGGTTTGATCTACGTTGTCTTTGTACTTGCTCATAATCTTAATATATATAAATCTCGTGTCACAATGTTTGTCCTCAATGGACTCCTAAACCACTTAACCGATTATAATAAAATTCACACATCATGTGCAGTTCGATCCAACTTGAGAGATAGGATAGTTTAAATCTCAAATTATAGTCGCAATTTCAATTTATTTAGCCACAGCAACGCGTGGCCGGGTCAGCTAGTAATATCTAAAAGACCGCGATTTGGCCCGCGTTGTCTTAATACTTGCTTGAAATTACTTGCAAGGATCATTCCCACGGTTTGGCTAATATTGTAACAGTATTTGCCTATAATGATAATAGGTCACGGTTTGGCCTGAGTATTATTAGTAAGTACTAATAATACTCAGGCCATTGCTTAAGATGGTTATTTATAGCACGCAGCATGGACTGCGATGTCTTAATACTTGCTTAAAATTATAAAAAAAATGCCGTTTGGCCTGCATTGTCGTATTACTTACAATGATAATAGCCCATGTTCTGACCCGTGTTGTCTTAGTACTTACTCAAAATGATAATAGCCCGCGGTTTGGCTCGCGTTGTGTTAATAATTAGGTACTTAAAATTGGCAGTTTAAAATTAACAGTTTAGCCCACGTTGTTTTAGTACATACTTGATTAAAATAACAGCCCGCGGTTCAACCCGCGTTATCTTGGTATTTGCTTATAATAATATCTAATAGTTCGCGGTCTGGCCCACGTTGTCTTAATAAATCCTTAAAATTATAATAGCATGCCATTAGCCTGCGTTGTTGTATAACTTGCAATGATAATAGCCCACGGTCTGGCCCGCGTTATTTTCGTAATTGCTTAAAATGATAAAAACACACAGTTTGGCCTGCGTTTTCTTGGCACTTACTTTAAATAATAGTAGCTCGTGGTTAAGCCCGCATTAGGCTCGATTATGAAGGCGCCATCGTAATTATAATAGCTAATAAGCATAATTTTTTTTTTCACATTAAGCATTCGATAGAGAGAACACTTTTTATGTTGGTATTATATTTACCATGGCACCTTCATAATTGAGCTTATCATCGTATTACTTCCAAGGATAATGCCTGCGGTTTAGCCTCAATGGTATCAGCATTTGCCTAAAATGATAATAGCCCACGGATTAGACTGCATTGTCTCAGTATTTGGTTATTTAATTTACTTGTGTCTAAAGCTTATGACAGCCGTGGTGGTCTAGAGGTAGTGACACCCGCCTTACAATCGTGAGGTCGTGGGTTGAAATCCTCGGTCCCGTACCAATGAGTTCTTTGGAATTTATGTACGGAATTTCACACCACTGGCTTTTCGGTGAAGGAAAACATCGTGAGGCAACCTGCATACGCCAGTAGAAGAAATTCGATGGATTATGTGAATCCACCAACCCGCACTGGGCCAGCGTGGTGGATATGACCTAATCACCCTTCGTGGGTAGGCCTACGTCCTGCAGTGGACTGTTGAAAAGGCTGATACAGTATACAGTAAAGCTTATTACGGAGTACGTGAATTTTGGGATGAAAAATTGCCGAATTTCTGAAATTAACTCAATAGTAAATAAATATATAAAATAAATTATATACATATTAACAAATTAGCGTTAAGTCCTCCTTTTGTTTTTTTTTCTCTCTAATGGTGTGCAAGAAAGTGTTAAATAAATAAAAATACATTAATAACACCCAGACACAGAGCAAACACATATGATCATCACATAAATATTTGCCCTGGGTGGGAATCGAACCCACGCCACTTTGACCCAGGAGTCAGGGTCACAAACCACTGAGCCACCGAGGGAGCCAATAATAATAATTGCATGAGTAACTATGTAAGGAATTTCACACTACTGGCTTTTCATTGATGGAAAACATTGGGGCAACCTGTATAGGTACGTCCGTAGAGAAAAAATCAATGTCATTTGTGGATTCAGCAACCCGCGCTCGGTCGGCGTGATGTATATGGCCTAATCACCCTTCGCGGGTAGTCCTATGTTCAGTAGTGCACTATTAATTAAGGCCGGTACATATATTCGACATGTTTCATTAAGTCATTAGAAATTTAATTTTCCAGGTAAATGAAAAAATGGCACTCAAGTAGGTACCTATATTTTATTTTATTTGAGAAATACATAGTGTATATCTAGACGTCATTCGTCAGGCATGTTCTAGGATGCTATAATACTAATAATTTGAATAACTTTTACAATGGTATCAACCCCAAAATCACGTGAATAAAATCAGCTGTTCAACACAAAACGTTCATCGACCCGCGACAGAATGTATGAAAAATGTAGGTAATTTTCGCTTGTCAGGGTTAACACACAGTAAAATACGTATATTGATCCGTATGTGTGCTAAGTTTAAGACTATTGGCTCACAAAATAAAAAAAATCGTAAACTATTGGGGACCCATTTTGCCCCATTTAAGGATAAATCATTATCTTAATCCTTTTCTAGATACTACATTATTTTAAAAAAACGCATTGAAGTTTTGGGACGTATCTAACCCCTAAGGATTTTTTTAAAGAAAATTCAGGAAAACAGGTACACCCATATTTTTTATTTAGTCTCAAAAGCATCTATACAAAGTTTCATGTCAATCGGTACAGGGAATAAAAAGTTACATACAAACAAAAAGGGCCCGTTTTACCCCGTAAGTTAGAGTTGGGTACGTTTTTCATCCTTAGTGCTTCATTATGTCGTACGATGTACGTATATTCCAAATTACAAACTCATATCTTCAGCGGTTTAAGCTGTAGCTTAAACTTATTAATTTTGCGTATCCCTAAGGAACCTTATAGATTTTCCTGGATTTTATTAGTTCCTGTATTAAAACATGCTGTGTGCTTCCTTCATACCAATTTTCAACCATAACCGTTCAGCTGGTTCGATGTAATTGACGCTTTTTTCACCAACTTTGGGACCTTATTTGACCCCTTAGATGAAGAAAATTCGGAAAAACAGGAAAAACGTAACTTTTATTTTGTTTGAAAAGCATGTATACAAAGTTTCAAGTCAATCGGTACAGGGAATAAAAAGTTACATACAAACGAAAAGGGCCCGTTTTACCCCCTTAGAAGTCGAAAGTTCAAAATTTTCGTCCTTAGTGCTCCATTACGTCGTTCAATGTACCTATATTCCAAATTTCGACGTTATATCTTTAGCGGTTTGGGTTGTAGGCTGTCTGTCAGTCAGTCACTCAGGGAAGCCTTTTATATAATAGATTGACAACGAACATTTTTTATTTCTAATTCGAATGCTGAGTCTGTGCGCTCAGCATTTACTTCAATGGAGGAAGTAGAGCTAGCGGAGGTTAAAGTTATTTTAGTGTTTAGATGTGTAAAAAATTATATGCAGTATTTTTTTGACAAAATAAAATCTATATTAATAATTTCGTCAAGGGTACGGTAGACTCGATCGAAACTTTATCTGAATGATAAAAGATAAAAAATAACGATTTCGAGTCGACAACATATATCCGGAAAATTCGGATTACCGAGTATTTTAATAAATTATAACGGTGTTGACAATCAAAAGCACCGTCTCCATATTGACACCGGATGACATATCTTGAGCAGTGTTGCCAATAGCACAAATAAAGAATATGCTAAAATGGTGTTAAAATTGTGGCAATATAATGCTATATAAATATGCTAAAAATTGTGATAACATTTTTCAATATCAAATGAAACGCAACAAAAATATTAAAATTATTTTTAATTAACTGTAAGTAAGTAATTATTTACTAAATGTAAGTTTTTTATATATCTTCATCGACAATTAATGTGCTTGAAGACGAGCTAGCTTCATTGCTCAGACTATATAGCTCTTCTTGGTACCTACAGAGGTACCTAGAGAGTACCTACCTACTTATATGGCACTGCAATAGTTCGGTTTGTCCAATAATCCGACAACTTTCACCTGCATTTCAATACCCTTACGCTTCCAATAACATAAATAAGATTTTGCAAAGTGGGCCCAGACTGTGTACAGTAGGTCAACGAATCTATTAAAATATGGTAAATAAATACGCGGAGTAAAACCACATTGAATGCTTAATTTGAATGGGATTCCATATTTTCTAATTCGATTTTTGTTCAAGGCTGCCATCACGCCGCAAAATTTTACAAGCAATGTCAAAAGTTTATATTAGATCCGAAAATATCAAATTCCTTTAAATGAAGCTAAAATTGAAGGTTTACCATATATTAATTGATTTTTTGAGCTATTGCACACGATGTGGCCCACTTTGCGAGATCTCCTTTATGTTACTGAAGGCGTAAGGTTAATGAAATTTTTATACTAAAGAAAACACCGGTTGTTACTCACGTATAATATCGCGGCCGGGCCGCTGGGAACCCGACCGGTTTCGGAGTAATTAGTACTCCTTCGTCAGAGAATACGCGCGCTGTGAGCATGTTGTGAGCGTGAACGGGACGTGTTTTCTTTAGTATAATGAATTCTCATGCGAGTTTTAATGAAGTAAATGAAATTGTTGTATAAAAACTACGATAGGGGATTCACACGACGATAGATTCTTCGACTTAGGTAAGTATGGCAGACGCCAAATTATAAATGGCAAATAAACCGAATATTTATTTTTTGCAAAAAATGGCCATTGTGTACAAAATTCGAATAGTTCGCTCGAAATTATGTATACAATTTTTGCATAAATGTTGATTTTTCAAAAACGGCTTAGCTGATTGCAATAACATCTAAATGGAACCACCTGTAGAGTACGTATACCCATTCGTATAACAAAAAATTTTCTTTTTTTGATCCGGTTCACAATTGGCGAAATTACCATTCTATGAACATATACACAAAAAAACAACGAGTTGCACTCCGGAAGTGCCGGCAGCAGTGAAAACTTCAACATTAACCTTATGCATTTTTGAATATTGTTATGGTAAGGGAATAGTTTCGCACATATTGCTTTATTTATCAGTATAAAAGTAAGTACTATTATTTATGTGGTAAAATACAATACCACACACGCACACTCGCGCAAGCTCCCTGCGCCGCTTAAAGGTCGGTTCACACATATCAGTGAACCCACAGTTCCGGCACAGGACCGCATCAGTGATGTATTCACACATGTCAGTGTCAGTGTCGTCTCAGTACCGTCAGTGTCAGTGCCGGCACCGGCCATCACGGACGTGATCGGCGACGACGATATTTTATCACGGATCACTGACGCCGCTGCATCAAAAACAAAATGGAGGACGAGATGTTGATTGAATTAGTTCGTGAGAATACTGTTTTGTATGATTTATTCTGTGTTATTGAAGAGTGCCATCAAAACAATCGACATCAACGCTAGTCTGAAGGGAACGTCGTGCACGAAGACCCGCATAGAACTGTACTGTGCCTGATATGTGTGAATTGAATCACTGATGCACCACTGTAGCACGGATACGGAACTGTGACGGTACTGTGCCGGAACTGTGGGTTCACTGATATGTGTGAATCGACCTTTAAGGTCGATTCACACATATCAGTGAACCCACAGTTCCGGCACAGTACCGCATCAGTGATAATTATTCTTTCAAATATTCTCTATGGATGTATTCACACTTGCCAGTGTCAGTGTCGTCTCAGTACCGTCAGTGTCAGTGCCGGCACCGGCCATCACGGACGTGATCGGCGACGACGATATTTTATCACGGATCACTGACGCCGCTGCATCAAAAACAAAATGGAGGACGAGATGTTGATTGAATTAGTTCGTGAGAATACTGTTTTGTATGATTTATTCTGTGTTATTGAAGAGTGCCATCAAAACAATCGACATCAACGCTAGTCTGAAGGGAACGTCGTGCACGAAGACCCGCATAGAACTGTACTGTGCCTGATATGTGTGAATTGAATCACTGATGCACCACTGTAGCACGGATACGGAACTGTGACGGTACTGTGCCGGAACTGTGGGTTCACTGATATGTGTGAATCGACCTTTAAGGTCGATTCACACATATCAGTGAACCCACAGTTCCGGCACAGTACCGCATCAGTGATAATTATTCTTTCAAATATTCTCTATGGATGTATTCACACTTGCCAGTGTCAGTGTCGTCTCAGTACCGTCAGTGTCAGTGCCGGCACCGGCCATCACGGACGTGATCGGCGACGACGATATTTTATCACGGATCACTGACGCCGCTGCATCAAAAACAAAATGGAGGACGATATGTTGATTGAATTAGTTCGTGAGAATACTGTTTTGTATTATTTTGTATGATTTATTCTGTATTATTGAAGAGTGCCATCAAAACAATCGACGTCAACGCTAGTCTGAAGGGAACGTCGTGCACGAAGACCCACAGAGAACTGTACTGTGCCTGATATGTGTGAATTGAAGCACTGACGCACCACTGTAGCACGGATACGGAACTGTAAAAGTCGATTCACACATATCAGTGAACCCACAGTTCCGGCACAGTTCTGCGCCGCTTAAAGGTCGGTTCACACATATCAGTGAACCCACAGTTCCGGCACAGTACCGTTACAGTTCCGTATCCGTGCTACAGTGGTGCATCAGTGCTTCAATTCACACATATCAGGCACAGTACAGTTCTCTGCGGGTCATCACGTCCGTGATGGCCGGTGCCGGCACTGACACTGACGGTACTGAGACGACACTGACACTGACAAGTGTGAATACATCCATAGAGAATATATGAAAGAATAATGATCACTGATGCGGTCCTGTGCCGGAACTGTGGGTTCACTGATATGTGTGAATCGACCTTTAACGGTACTGTGCCGGAACTGTGGGTTCACTGATATGTGTGAATCGACCTTTAAGGTCGATTCACACATATCAGTGAACCCACAGTTCCGGCACAGTACCGTTACAGTTCCGTATCCGTGCTACAGTGGTGCATCAGTGATTCAATTCACACATATCAGGCACAGTACAGTTCTCTGCGGGTCTTCGTGCACGACGTTCCCTTCAGACTAGCGTTGATGTCGATTGTTTTGATGGCACTCTTCAATAACACAGAATAAATCACACAAAACAGTATTCTCACGAACTAATTCAATCAACATCTCGTTTTCCATTTTGTTTTTGATGCAGCGGCGTCAGTGATCCGTGATAAAATATCGTCGTCGCCGATCACGTCCGTGATGGCCGGTGCCGGCACTGACACTGACGGTACTGAGACGACACTGACACTGACATGTGTGAATACATCCATAGAGAATATTTGAAAGAATAATTATCACTGATGCGGTACTGTGCCGGAACTGTGGGTTCACTGATATGTGTGAACCGACCTTTAAGGTCGATTCACACATATCAGTGAACCCACAGTTCCGGCACAGTACCGTTACAGTTCCGTATCCGTGCTACAGTGGTGCATCAGTGCTTCAATTCACACATATCAGACACAGTACAGTTCTCTGCGGGTCTTCGTGCACGACGTTCCCTTCAGACTAGCGTTGATGTCGATTGTTTTTATGCCACTCTTCAATAACACAGAATAAATCATACAAAACAGTATTCTCACGAACTAATTCAATCAACATCTCGTCCTCCATTTTGTTTTTGATGCAGCGGCGTCAGTGATCCGTGATAAAATATCGTCGTCGCCGATCACGTCCGTGATGGCCGGTGCCGGCACTGACACTGACGGTACTGAGACGACACTGACACTGACAAGTGTGAATACATCCATAGAGAATATATGAAAGAATAATTATCACTGATGCGGTCCTGTGCCGGAACTGTGGGTTCACTGATATGTGTGAATCGACCTTTAAGGTCGGTTCACACATATCAGTGAACCCACAGTTCCGGCACAGTACCGTAACAGTTCTGTATCCGTGCTACAGTGGTGCGTCAGTGCTTCAATTCACACATATCAGGCACAGTACAGTTCTCTGCGGGTCATCACGTCCGTGATGGCCGGTGCCGGCACTGACACTGACGGTACTGAGACGACACTGACACTGACAAGTGTGAATACATCCATAGAGAATATATGAAAGAATAATTATCACTGATGCGGTCCTGTGCCGGAACTGTGGGTTCACTGATATGTGTGAATCGACCTTTAAGCGGCGCATACATTTTCGCCGCGCGGTAGAAAGAGAGGGGAATATTACTTCCTCTCCTACGCCGCCCCGGTGGTCTACTCTCCTTGCGTCTTACGAATTTTCGATCAGATCACGTGTCCTGACGAGAGTTTAACATTTTTTACCCATCCCAAAAAGTGCACAGCGCTGCTAAAGAAGTTTTCACTTCAAAAATACATACAGACGAACATAGAATCTCCTCTTTTTTGGAAGTCGGTTAAAATGCCAAATCGCGCTGATGGACTGTAGTTTTTAACTAGGTTAGGTATAGCAGTTTATTTTAATTTAATGCATGCCTTTATTTCTGTGTCTAATAAATACAACAAAGATTTTAAGTAATATTAATTTACTTTAAATGTTTTGCTTATGCTTAAATTAAACGTCGTGTAAACAGTAATTGAAAATTTGTTTTCATTATTTAATCTTTGTCATTATTGCTTCTTAAAGTCTTAGTTCTAACTGAACTGTGCATTTTTAGCATTTATCAGCATGTCACTGCACTAATACCTAATTATATTTTAATTTTAAGCTAAAATACCCGACATGTTAATGTACGGCAACAAAATTCTGACAGGTGAGTTAATAAATAGATTTTTAGGTTTATTTATTGCAAAAATTTAAACGTTACTGTAGTTAGAAAAAATAACAGCAATTACACCTCAGACCAAGCTTCTCTATCTACGGATGACACCGACAAAAACTTGGATTATTTATCTTGCCATCGTCATATCCACGGATTTGAATTGATGATATCAATCCGTCAGCCATTAATATTCAGTACTATTATAAATTAAACTTGTAGTCGCCTTTAAACAGATGTTTATTTTTAAACTTAGTAATAAGGACTTGTACATTAGATATAATTGCAACGTCGTTAATTAAACAATATTTAAACAGGGCCTTCGCCAAGTTGCTTGCCCTTCGAAGTACGATTTCAGAATGCTGGCCTGAAGCCTCTTTCTTTTCACATCGACTTGCTTCGTTATTGATAATGATGGGCCGACCGAACAGCAGGCGGGAAGCGATTTCATTGGTTGACCAAATGCGCGCCATTTCTTGCTGTTTTTAAATCGGCCAATCATATCACGCCAGTGTTGCCCTTGTTAGAGCTACGTTATAAAAATTTACATAATCATTAACGATCAAATAAGAAAATCATAACAGTACTAAGATTGGTTTTAAAGTGGCTTGCATCCAGCACAATCCTGTGACCTTAATGAGGTTATACCACCTTGGTAACTAATGACATCATAATAGTTCACGACAAAGCATGGGTTGTTGGATTAGGCTACATACATCGATTTAGATTTTTTAATGATGGCTACTACAGATTAGAGGTAAGGCTCTTGCCATTCATTCACACGGTAGCGGGGAAGACGACAACGTGTGTTGTCACGTTGTCGTAAAGGATCGAGAAGCCCAGCTAGGCTCGATAAGTCAAATAAAGTGCTAAGAGCTCCGATGCTTTCTCCGGAGATCCTGAAACTTCGAAAAAAAACACAAAAGCTAGCCACCGAGATGGCTTTAGTGAATACAATATCACATAGCCAGGTTGCACTCCAAAGCGTCTATCTTGCGAAAAAAAATAGTCCACTACAGCTTGAGTCTAGATACTATTGATAAAGTTATTTTTAAATAATATAAATATAGCTTTTAAAAAAAAACTAAAAAACACGCTTAGGATTCACGAATTATTTTTTATACCTAAATTCATAATCTACGGTCTTTGATAGGTGTGCAAAATTTGAATAAAATCTGATCGCTCAAAGTAGATCAAATTCAAGCTCCAAGGGGTTGGTTACAAGAAAACATACAGGTGATACTAATAAAAGCGTGTTAACAACTTATTAAAGCTATAAAATATAAACAGATTCATATCACGTAAGCTTGAGCTACGCCTCTAAATATCTGATGATTTGATCTGGTTTCAGGTTTCCTGTTTGTCCTTTCTACACTTTCCGAAGCCTACACATGGACACAGCCTGGTAAAAATGGATACATTGGCAAGAATTGTCAAGGAGACTCAAAGAAAGCATGCAAAGTAGAAAACAATCTTAATGAAGATATAGTTTCACTTACATCTAGAAAAGGAACTCTTTTACCTCATAAACCATCTAGACGTCAAAAATCACATATCGTGATGCATGGAGATTACATACTACATTTTGAACCAGACTATAACATAAACAGAAACCCTGAACATAGAAAACCTTTTACAATTAATTCTTATGAGGCCACAGAATCAGGGTATGATAAAGATGGTAAACCTGGTTCTCCGATAGATACGTTTAAAGTTACACCTATAGGACCTGATTATCGACCTAAATCTATATTTGATATAGATAAAGACGACGAAGATAGATATAAAAATGTACCTAAAAATACAAATAATGATATTGAAAACGATCCCGCTCATGATTCAAAAAATAAAAACAAACCTGATCCAAGTAAAGATGCTAATGATTCAATCTACAATAAATACACTCCAGAGTCCAATAAACCTCAACTAGAAGAACCCACTTCTTATTTTTTATTTTTTGGTAGATAGTGTTTTAGGACCATACCCGAGTATTCGCCAGTACCTATGTGAAGAAATAAAAATAACAGTTAGAGATGTACTCGAAGCTTTTCAAATTTCAATGGATAGGTTTGAATCATGGGTGTTAGAGATCGACGCGCACGAGTTGATTTTTAACTGACTTCAAAAAAAAAAGTGCTGTGATTCTTCTTAAGTTTTTATTTGTCAAAGGTAACAGCGCGTGGAGACGAATTTGCAAGCCCAGAGGTGGGGGTACGATCAGTCGGCGCTGCGCTCCTCCATGCGCATGACGCGCGTTGCCTGTACTATTTTTTTTGCTACTATAACCAACGATCGGAAAATAAATCCCAAATTTAGTGTTAATATTTTCAAAAGTTTTTTTTTTGACGTATCCCATCTGCTACAGTGTGAAATGGACTAACATGCGAAGTACGCCCGGGATATCATATACAGTAAAGGTTATCAAATATAAGACCGCCAAACTGTGGAGACTGGCTCCGAGCTTTCTAAAACATTTTACCCTTCGCGTACAAGGTGATTAAATTCCTTCCGCGTACAACGTGGGGTATACGTTGCCCCGCGCTAAATATCTACCAAGTAAGGTGATTATAAAAAAATAACAAGCTCATGGTTGATATAAGTTAACAACACAACATACTAGTAAATAAAACTGTATAATATAAATTAGAATTAACCAATAACAAAAAAAAAACAATTACAAAAAAAAATGTAATTTTAAGAACTACTTCACAAAAATCAACTAATTTTCTTCATAGCTAGAAAAAAATACACAAAATTTTAATTTATTTTCAAACATTACCTATCATTTACCTATTAGAAAACCAGCCATATAAATGTCACATAAAACAAACACCACTAATTAAGCTTATTCTATTGACATCATTCATAATCTAAATCAATACAATTTCGGTACATCAGTTTCATGTGTTTTGTAAGCATAAATAATATATGTATCAGAAGCAACCAATGAACCATTCGATGTCTTTTTATCTATGTGTTTAGGATATAAATACATTTAAGGTTGCTTTCTCGTCAAATTTGAAACCTCTTGTTTGAAATCATCGTGTTATTTTGGCAAGAAAGGAAAAAAATACTGTCTAATGGAGAAAAAACTTCCTCTAGTAATATGGCTACAATATTATTATTTTGGAGTTATTCAGACATTTCTATTCAATAATAATTATCTGTGATAGTAAAGAACTTCCAGCAATATAAATCTAGTTTAAAGTTGAAAACGCCCCGTACAACGTGGGGTAAAAAACACCCAGGGTCCACTTTATACGCGCCTACAGACAAAATCAGTTATAGAACCATTGACATATGATGATGCATCGAAGCAGTGGCGCTTAACGTCCAGCTGCTGTAGATAACAACTCAATTGCTCGATTTTTACTTATGAATTTAGCTGTTTTTCCAGGGCTGGGGCAACGTATACCCCACCTTGTACGCGGAAGGTTAAAGGACATGCACAGAAAAAAATTAATAACATATTTTATTTCACAATGGAATCTAGCGTGGTTTTCGCACATTTTAATTAAGTAAAGCACAGATTTTACTCACGCTTTATTTTAGTAGAAAACTGCATAACATATTTTTGGCAAAATAATCAATTTCAAAATCCTAAGCTAGATTAAGTGAAAGAGCCTGCAGCCCACGACACAGGGCACCTTAGTGTGGGTTGCAGTGCACATACATATTGTACGTGAATCTAAAATATATCTACTTGTATATTTTGCTCGTTACCAATGTGTAGATAGTTCATAAGTTATTAAAAAATAAACAATTTCAATTTCATGCTCCAACAAGTTTTCATTCTAACACCAAACTATTCGAAGTTTTATACTCTCGTTAATAAAGCTTACGATGAATATCGTAGCACAAATATACTCATCGCAGGTGATTTTAATGCCTAAATTGGCATTCATTCAAAATTTGACAGCAATATACTAGGTCCACTTGGCTCAGGAACCTAAAATGAACGCGGCACAAGACTCATAAACTTTGCTTCCGACTTTACCTTCCTATACTGTATTGTACTGTACTGTACTGTACTGTACTGTACCAGCCTTTTCATCAGAAATGGACTATTAAGTCCACTGCAGGACGTAGGCCTACACACGAAGGGCGATTGGGCCATATCCACCTCGCTGGCCCAGTGCGGGTTGGTGGATTCACATTACACCATCGAATTTCTTCTACGGACGCATGCAGGTTGCCTCACGATTTTTTCGTTTATCGAAAAGCCAGTGCTGTGAATTCCGTACATAAATTCCAAAGAACTCATTGGTGTGGGACCGGGGATTTAAACCCACGACCTCATATCCGCGTCAAATTTTGTAACTCCTATACCCGCACACGGTGTCACAAACCGTAACTTCAGGACCCTATGTTTTATTAATAGCAGTAAAAGCTACTTAGGTAACATTTTTAGGTAGCTATAAGATTTAATAACAGAATAAAAGATTTAATATCAAAATAAATTTAATTAATTGTACAAATACAAATACAAATACAAATACAGAATATATCACAATAGTACATCCGCAATGAAATTGAACAATTAGGAAATAGGCCAGTCCTTCGATATAGAAAAAGGAGTCAAACATTGTGATCACCTGTCGTCAAAACTCTTCACAGCCACATTTGATAGGATAGGAGAGGAGCATTCTCAGCTTCAGCCAGCGACATTGTCATTTTCTCATCTTTAGCAACCGAATTGGGTCAGATGCTTCAAGATCTAAGCATAACAAGCCTCGATGTCGTACTGAAGATGAATATGTCAAAGACCAAACTAATGACCAATAGCACAAAGCACGAGATACTGGTTGTAGATGAAAAAATCGAATATATCCATGAATATTATATATTCAATCTTGGCTAAATAGTTTCTTATTATGTTATATTACCTTTATATATGACAGCTAACCTCTCCTAAAAATTAAAATCCTTATTCTATTCAACAATAAAAAAAACCTAACAGGTATGAGCTGCGACTGTGAGAGTATTGACTACAGTACGCTCTACGCCGTAGTCGACACGATCTTCGACGTAGACGATTTATGCTACACCGTAGCTAATGAGCTATGCAGGGATACTGCATTACGCGAGCGTATGCATGCAAGCCATGGATATATTATAGTAGAGTTTCTCAACCAAATGGATTTGCGTAGTCTTATTGAAATTCCTATATGACGGCCAAGCTCTCCAAAAATCAAAACCCTTTATTCTGTTCAACAGCGTATAGGCTACGATACGATCTACGCCGTAGTCGACACGACCTACAATGTAAAAGATTTATGCTAATTATGTATGCAGGGATATTGCATTATGGGAGTGTATGCAAAATGTACAAAATAGACTGTTGCCGAACTAGGCTAGAGCTTGTGTTTCGGCGTACACCGATCTCCTTACAACAGGGTAATGTCATAATTAAGGTTAAAACAACTGTTTTGAAAAAGATTATATTATGATTGTGAGTGCGCCCAGGAGTTGCACCATCTGGTCCCACCTGCCCCTTTCGTCTATCGTACGGCTTGATAGACGCGACCAAAGCGCCACCCTTTTATGGTGGACATCTCACGCGTTAGAACCAAGCGTTTTGAGTCCACATTCCTCATACGAACTGCCAGAATGTGGAACGCTTTGCCTGAGTCTGTCTTTCCGCTAAAGTACGATGTAGGTGTCTTCAAATCTCGAGTAAATAGGTATCTTCTAGGTAAGCGTGCTACATCCTAGACCGCATATCTGCTTAAAATCAGGCAGTGTGTAGTCAAGCGCAAACCTATTTGAAATAAAAAAAAAACTTAACAAAATAAAAGAATTGAATTGAATTTTAAACTTAAACTTTTGTGAGTAGTGTAGAATAATAGAATAGGCTTTGCGTACCCCTATTAAATGTCTATATGGTGGCCAATCTCTCCTAAAATCATAAACGTTATCCTGTTAAAAATCAAAGATTACAAAATAGAAGCGCACTGAGACTAACAGCGTATCGGATACGGTACACTCTACGCCGTAGTCGAAAGACCTACGACGTAGAAGATAAATAATATAATTATGCTACATCGTAGCTAATGAGCTGTGCTTGAATATTGCATTACGCTAGAATATGCAAACCATGGATGTACAAATTGTACAATGTGCAATATTTTGAGCAGAGTTTCTTAACTGGAATCCAGACTATTTTAATTCCAAATGTTCATTATAAAAAAATTTAACTTTTATTAAGACGTACTTTTTTGTCATAACTAACTATGTGTAATTTTTTAGATTATTTGGCAGTTTACTAAATATTTTTATAACCATAAAATGTAGGCTAGAACTATGCATTCCTAAGTTGGATCTATAAATTATAACTTTTCTTTATTTCTTCTCGTTATCGTCCCACTGCAGGGCAAATACCTCCCTTCTTGCCATAGTTCCATAAATAACGTTAATACATATTTTGGCATATTCAATTCAATTCAATCGTTTTTATTGCACCATAAATACATATTCTCTTAGTCTAATTTTTTTTTTTTATTTTTTTTTAATGACAATACTACACTACTACTACATAGAAAGCAATTGGATCATCCACAGACCCTTTGGTTCTTTTTATTGACATAATATGGCTTAAACCTGCCAATTCACATTTGCATCGCTTTTGCGAATGTGTCGCCGCGCCTTGCGCCTGAGCACCCGCGCTCCACACCGCGAGAACGTTAGTTCTTCCATGTCCTTCAACGGCACGGCCGCATAACAATCTACATACAAATTCAAAATAAACTCACACCCAAAAATATTACTACCTACCTACCTACCTACCTACTTCATGATATCGTGTAGTGACGAGTGTCTGTATGTGCAAGTAGTGTTTGGACACTCCTGTATTTGGATACACCTGTGCAACGGGACTTTCGCCAGGAACTGCGTGGTCATCCACTACAGCCGCGCGCACCTCCGGATGCTGGATTGGCAGGTACCAGTTTATGTTAATAAAGTTATCGTCCAACCGGCATCAGAGTGTGACAGCTCCTCTTCCCCCGCATTCTCTCTTCCCCGGGAACACACCGAAAATCATCCAGGAACCAGCGCCCCGCCGGCGGTGAAAATAGGCTCAAAAGTCTATTTTTCATCGCCAAATGCCTCTCTTCTTGCCATAGTTCCATAAATAACGTTAATACATATTTTGGCATATTCAATTCAATCGTTTTTATTGCACCATAAATACATATTCTCTTAGTCTAATTTATTTTTTTAATTTTTTTTTATGACAATACTACATTACTACTACATAGAAAGCAATTGGATCATCCACAGACCCTTGAAGGTCTAAAGATAATCCAAGTGCTCAAGCCCACTGCCAGTTGGCAGCGTGCCCAGCATGCTGGCAGCATTGCCACGCTGAATGGCAATGCTTATACGTTGAGCCAAATAAACACCAGCATTTTGGTCACGCGTCGCGTCCACCAGACGCTACTTATGGACCCTGTATTAGGGTATTGCAATTAACTTAGACACTAAGGTTAGGTCTAACGTTAGCTAAGTATTATGTCTTATTTTACTTTTAGTAGTTTGCGGTGTCGAAACATTTTTCGTCTAGGAATACCGTAGTGGTTTGTAAATTCCAATTTCAAAAAGCCTGCGATTTGCTGTATCGTCATTCGAATCGACGAAAAAAAATTTTTTGAACCTATAAACCACAACCAGTGTGGCGTGGCGTGGGTTAAACGGGCGAGGAGATAAATTGCGACGTCACGAACAATCAGTTTATTTCACAGAAGATTACGTATGACAACAATTATAGAGAAGACTTTAAGCGAAGGACATGGCGTTCCGCAGCGTAACGCACGCTGCCACCTTTTTATAAACAATCACAACTCGAGCCGTTCTCAACACAGTTCACCATAACCTCTCCGAACCCGCTCTCTTTACAACTCTCATGTGACATCTGTCAAGTCATCATCGCATTTTCCCGCCCATCGGCCGATCATACGATATCACTTGAAAACCTCTTTGGAACCAATCAGCAGCGTTTGTTACAAGCGTTACCCCAGGAATGTTGCCACTACCATTCCTAGTCCTTCGAAATTATACTAAGTGGCACTATTTAAAAATAAACTTAAAGCTATTGTCCCGTTATAAATTTGTCAGTGACAACCTCTGGGAGTGATTGTCCATAGATTTTGGGGTTGAGAATTGTCTTATTTGACAACAGTGTTATAAATAAATATTAGGGGACATCTTACACATGGCCTCTGACCCCAAACTAAGCAAAGCTTGTGATATGGCTATCAGAGACTGATATACTACATATGCATATTTTAAACACATACTTATATAGATAGTACCTAAATGACACCCAGACACAGAGCAAACACTTATGTTCATCACATAAATGCATGCCCTGGGTGGGGATCGAACCCACGCTTCTTTGATCCAGAAGTCAGGAACACTAACCACTGAGCGACCGTGACAGTCAAGTAAAAAATCTGCTATTTAATCTTTGCTATAAACAGACTATTTTGACATTTTCAGCTCTGTTTAAATGTCACAGTCAATTGTCACTTTTGTTTTCTATTAGCTTTGAGCGTAACAGACGCTATTTTAGGAAACATTGTGACTACAAGTCACATATTATTTTAGTCTCCACTCTTTCTTACAACCATGATGCAAGTAGAGATAATCAGTTTAGTAGTATTAGAATATTTAAGTTATTAACCGAACAAATTGTTTTATTATATTGTATAAATTTTTCATTATATAGTGGTTAATTGAACTAACAAGTAATTTTAAATAATTTTTGATACTGCGTTTTTTCATAAATGTTAATGTTTTTCGTTTATATCTCAATAACATGAATGTACAGATCAAATGTTAAAATGATGAACTTAAATAATATTTACGATCCTAAAACTAATCTTGCAAGTTAAATTTGATCCACTTCCTGGTTTCCGAATGAGCTGAAATTTTGCATACACATGTAAATTGCGTGACAATGCAATATTTAAATGACATGGTGCTTATCTGATGATGGAGCTGGAAGGTGGCCAAAGGAACTTTGCAATGAAACGACACAACCTCGTCGAGTTTGGGCTCATTTGATTCATATTGACGAGTTTGTCTACCAGGGTCTGATGATGGAGCTGGACGGTGGTCCTAGAAACTCTGTAGCGAAACGACGCAAACCCATCGAGTTTCGGCTCGTTTAATTCGTCTTGGAAAGTACTTGTTCAGTAAAAGCTTATAAAAAAATTGGGCTTCTTTAACTATTCTTGTTTTATTTGTATTATTACATTCAAATCTATCACGTCTGTGATGATGTATATTGACGGCATTTGTTAATTGATTTATTTTTTCAAATTATTTAGTTGAATAGATAAATTGATTCGAATGTGGGACCTTAGGTGTATGAGACGAGTCCTGCGTCGTTTCGCCCCGCAAGCTGTTGGACCCGCGGGGCGAATCGACCAAGACTCAAATTATTTTGAGTTGTAGCTATTCTTGTACTGTTTTTTTACTTTGTGAAATCTTGAAACGAATGTACCTATTTGCATTTAGATTTAAATTATTGATATTGTATTTCAAATATAGTTATTTGACGATTTCAAGACTATAGGTAATGTAGTGAAATATCTACTAAATATAGGAACTTAGACTTTGTCATTAGATGCAATGTTAACGGCTAGTAGTCTTGACAAATAGATCGCTGTAATGTAGAGTTTAGCTGACGATCCAACAGTCATGAATATAAAAAAAGAAATATTATTATGTAAAAAAGCCCCGTACGTTTTTGGTACCTATATGCCTATGTGATCTATGCTTATAACCTATGTAATGCAATAGTCAATAGTCGATGTCCTATAAGTGCTGGATGATGACAATGATGGTTTATCAATATTTAACTAAACGTTAGTGGCGCCTCTTGCGACACGTGTAACATGGGAACTACCAACAAATTAAAGCCCGATTACACCTACCGAGTACAGTGGCGAGTCAGTGCTCTCGGCCGAGCGCTCGCTATATGTAAACACGCGAGTACTCCCGAGCGCTCGGCCGAGAACATTGTTATGGACAGGAAAAAATGGGTAAAAAAGATTTAAAACTGACTTACACCTCTCCTGGTAGAATAATTAACGGCATTGCTGGCAGCAGATAAATCTCGCATTTGGACGACCATGAATTAAAAAAAAAGACCTGAATTATGTGTTATAAACAAGCTGCATCTGGTTTCTTTTTATTTCTTGTAAACCGTTGAATAGAAATCTCACAAATACAACTGAAATGCAATTAAACAGTTGCATAAACTTCACTGTATCTTATTTTCTAGACGATAATTTAAATTTTAACACAAAGTACACGTTTAAATTAAATGACGAGTACGCATCGAGTGGCGAGTGTGCGTGTTCATTATGCACCGAGTGAGCGAGCAAGTCAGCGCGGAGAAGCGGGGGGAGGCTACTCGGCCCAAAAAGTAGAACGGGGTCAGAGTGACTGTCTCGCTTAGTTGCTCGGCCGAGCACTCGCGACATGTAAACACGTAAGCTCGGCGAGTCTCTCGAGGTCTCTCTCGGGTTCTCGGCGCTCGGCCGAGAGTACTAACTCGCCACTGTACTCGTTAGGTGTAATCGGGCTTTTAGTTGGATATTGATAAACATAAACTAATTTGACGTGAGCGTCAGAGTATGACCTAGCTTAATTGGTCAGGCGACGGGACGGGAACTCGAACAGTGATATAGTTATGGAGGTTTAAACCGCAGGGCGCTTCAGGATTTTTTTGTCATGATAACGTTTTATAAAACTGCTCGATGGCTTAGTGGCATCAATACGTAAGAAAAAAATGCCAAGTTCATGCTCAGTGGATAGTAACCTGACTCCTGGGTCAAAAAGGCGTGGGTTCGATTCCCAGCCAGGGAAAATATTTATATGACGAACAAAGGTGTTTGCACGGAGTCTGGGTGTTATTTAGGTATTATCTATGTAGGTGTGTATTTAATATAATAAAAAAAAAATGTATTTGTAGCATATCAATGAGTCATATGAGTCTGAGTATGAGTATCTCAAGCTTTGCTTAGTTTGGGATCAGAGACCGTGAGTAAGATGTCCCCTAATATATATTATTATTTATTAAATCGCTGACCGCAGGCTGCACGTACGAAATAGTGTCACATTCCGCAAGAGCCGAGCGTGCAAGCAAGAGTAAAAGTTAAGTATTTTAAATTTCAGTTTAATTAAATACTACTTTCGCAAACCATCATTCAAATTGTGTATAATGAAGTTACAAGTTAATAGTTTTATTTTTAGTAGAATAAAATTATTTCCTATTTTTTAGAGCATTTAGATAAAATCTTAATTTTAAGAAGGTTTTATGCTGTTAATTTATTTACTTTATAGTTGTAACCTGCATTTTTATTCTCAGCGAACCCTTTCATTTAATTCAGGAAAGCATAAAAAACTTCAAACGCCATATTGGATTAAGAGAAATGTCAGAATATTTTTCTAATTATTTTCGTCAAGGCCTTTCATTTGATACCCATATTGCAGAAGTGCATAAAAATTAACTATTCCGCCATCTTAGATATTCCGTCATATTGGACTTAGAATGATGTCAAATTCTTTTCCAAGTTACTCTCAACAAGCCCTTTCTTTTGATACCCATATTGTAGAAATGCATTAAAAATATCTATTCCGCCATCTTGGATGGTCTGCCATAACAGATTTAGAATGACGTCACACAGCTTATTGTGTCTTGTCATCCAAACTAAACGTGTATACAGCTCAACCAGTTGAATATATCTGCTTTAAAATTGAGTAACAAGATTCCACCCGAACAAACATACATACGATGACATACATACTTTGAAAGTTAAATAAAAGCTTTTAAAATACTAATAAACTTGTGTACTTAAAACATTGTCAATACTGTACTCTACTGTATCAGCCTTTTTTAATAGTCCACTGCAGGACGTAGGCCTACCCACGAAGGGTGTTTGGGCCATATCCACCACGCTGGCCCAGTGCCGGTTGGTGGATTCACATACGCCATCGAATTTCTTCTACTGACATATGCAGGTTGCCTCACGATGTTTTCCTTCACCGAAAAGCCAGAGGTGTTAAATTCCGTACATAAATTCTAAAGAAGTCATTAGTACGGGACCGGGTTTTGAATCCACGACCTCGCGATTGTAAGGCGGGTGTCACTACCACTAGACCACTACGGCTTTTCAATTGTCATTCATTTTCAATAAGTACCACTTATATAGTTTTTTGGAAATTCACAATTTGTCCTTGCACAAGCGAGATGAAAAATGGCGTATAAAATCTTCTTAACATTTTATTCCCAATCTCAAAGCATAATGTAAAAAAAACTTGAGAAGTTGGAATCAAAGGGAGGAATAATGAACCGGAGTTAAATTAGCCGCGAACTCCGAAAGTCCTTCAAAAGGCTATAATTAGGCTTTTGTCTGAAATATCGCGATTCACTTTTTCGTCTTTAGTCGAGGAATTTTGAATTAAAAAGATGTGTTAGCCAATAGTAGTAGATTGTATCATATGGGAGCAAAATAATATTTCTACGTCGAGGGCGCTTTTTTTAATCCAGAACGAAGTTAGGGATTTATAGTAGAATCCTGAACGTAGCGAGGGATTCAAAGTACGTCACCCGATCAAAAAATATATTTTGCGCCCGAGTGGTACACTCTACTTTTCATCATCTCTATGAGTACACTCTACTTTTCATCACCTCTATGAGAAAATAAAAGGCGCCTCATATTTTATTGTAATATTATTATTTAATAAAACGTACCGTAACAACTAAATTGAAATTAAATGGTATCTAATAATAAAACAAATAAAAACTTATATTTACATTCTTTTCATTAATTTTCTTGGTGCAGAACACTAACATTACAAATACTTGCAAACTCAAAAAGTGCGCGGCAAAGATCATTTCCTCGCACTTATTTGTTCCGAATTCAAAAAGTGTTCGGCAAAGATAATTCCGGCGCACTTTCAAAGTTCCTTATAGAAAACACCACCTTTGGGCGCACTTAAAGGCGAACCAAGTTATCTTTTTCGAATAGATGTGATGAAAAGATAATTCCGGTGCACTTACAAAGTTCCTTATAGAAAACACCACCTTTGGGCGCCCTTAAAGGCGAACCAAGTAGTCCTTTTCGAATAGATGTGATGAAAAATAATATTTGTTCATACACTTAACACGACAGTCTTTTTAACCGACTTCAAAATGGAGGTACCCTACCCATAATTTCGAAAGTAAACAAGATTTTATATACAATATCTTCAAATTTTCCGAGTTTACAGACCATTATAAAAACTAACTTATACATTTTTTTCGTTTAAAATTATTTTGCGCACTTTGGAGTGATAACTCTTTGAGTAATAAAGGAAAATCGAAATTTTCTAAACTCGTACACAGCTCTAGCCGTGGTGGTCAAGAGAGAGAGATGTAGTCACACCCGCTTTACAATCGTGAGGTCGTGGGTTCGAATCCCCGGTCCCGTACCAATGAGTTCTTTGGAATTTATGTACGGAATTTCACACCACTGGCTTTTCGGTGAAGGAAAACATCGTGAGGCAACCTGCGTACATCCTTAGAAGAAATTCGATAGCGTATGTGAATCCACCAACCCACACTGGGCCAGCGTGGTGGATATGGCCAAATCACCCTTCGTGGGTAGGCCTACGTCCTGCAGTGGACTATTAAAAGGCTGGTACAGTACAGTACATAGCTCAGTGGCTAATGACCTCACAAACATATTTGTTAACCAATTATGTTTTTATCTACTATCTAATGACGTAACTAAAATTGGTTTTTATTATCATCATAACCATCGTCATCATCTACAGAAGCCTATCATACGCGTGTGTCAACGAAACTTATTAGTTTAAACTAGCTGCCCCGGTGAACACTCACAATCTGTCAACTCTCAGAGACAACTTTTACATGCAGGATCATCTTATATGGGAAAATATTATTTTTCTCGCAACTTTTATAAATTTACTCACGGTTTAAACCTTCCTTGGACTCCTACAGATATTTCAAGATAAAAATTAGCCAAATCAGCTCAGCCGTTCTCGAATTTTAGCGAGACTAACAGCCACGATTAATTTTTATACATAAGATGTTCTGATGTTAGTTTGTTCTTAGTTTGGATGTTGTTCTTCGCTAAGAGATTGTATTTGTTTTTATTACATTAACTCAAAAATGCTAAACAGGCGCAAAAAAAGTCTACTTGTATGTCGACTACTATAGAACCTATCTTAATATATATAAATCTCGTGTCACAATGTTTGTCCTCAATGGACTCCTAAACCACTTAACCGATTATAATAAAATTCGCACACCATGTGCAGTTCGATCCAACTTGAGAGATAGGATAGTTTAAATCTCAAATTATAGTCGCAATTTTAATTTACAGATAATTTATCAAACGTCAATACAAAAATATTGCTTCTCTTTATCGCCAATTTTCAAGCGCCATAACAATAAATCTAACGGAAAAATCATTGTCTTTCATCACAATTCTCTTCTATAACTGTTAACTCCCATCTTCCGCCGATTCAGAAATCCCAACTCAAATAATACTAGTGTCCAAATCACACAACTAATTTTCTCCCCTACAAACCTATTTGATTGTTTAGGAAATGCTATAGTGGCTCCTTTTGCTAAGTCTGTTTTATCTTTTGCCGATTGAAAGCAACCACATTAACGCTTATCCATGGGCAAATGGAGTAACTAATTTTATCATCATAAAATTGTGTCTTTTGTTTTGAAAATGGTACAGTGGCTCCATTACTTAATTTTGATGTTAAGTTAGTAATTTTAACTCTCATCTTAGTCGTTAATCATTGACGATAAACCAGTTTTTCGTTTTGATTTGTTGAGAGCAAGATTAGGGTTCGATTGTGAGCTGAATCCCGAAAGGAGGTCACTTTCAGGTGGAATCGATCGATTATTTATTATCTGTGATATTTTTTTTACTGTTCAGCGACTCGTAAGAAATTTTGAGATATTACATTGACTTTTGCATTTTATTGAAAGCGTTAATCCATCCATCCACCCTTAGGATGTCCACTGCTGAGCCTAGGTAGCTAGTAGCTACCCTAGGCTCAGCAGTGGAGTGGAGTGGTAGGTATAGATTTTCAATAAGCCCGGTTGCAAGCAACCTGTATCCAGTACTTACGTTCCTGCCTTTCTAATTGTATCTTCGGTCCACCCAGTCGGTGGACATCTTACGCTACGCTTGCTAATACTTACCTACTTCGCATACGGCGTTGTAGCGTATCGTAGTACGCGTGTAGGACGAGAGCAATACGAGCGCATACATGTTCAAACAAGTCCGCACACGAGGCGTAGTGTTGTCGTATCGTAAGCCTATGCTACACGGTTTGAAATGAGGTATGAAACCAAGGTCACCTTGAATAGTACTGAGATGCGGATTGCCGGCTACATGGTTTGAAAACGTAGTAACGTGCACCCGCGCTCGATGTCGCAGCGTGACTGTCGTACGTGTGGTTTTAAACATGCGGCTAGACGGTTTCAAACCATTGCTTCTGGCAGTGGTTTGCAACGCAAGCAGTGCTACAAAGGGCGTTTGAATATCACATGAAATGTGGTATAAAACAACTGTCTATACTGTTTCATACCTCTGTTTTAAACCGCTGTTTAATACCGTGTAGCATAGGCTGTAGGAAAACAAGGCCGCTCCGTGTGCGGACTTGTTTGATCATGTACGCGCTCGTATTGCTCTCGTCCTACGCGCGTATTATGATACGCCTACGCTACGACGCCGTGTGCGAAGGGTCTTAGTCTTCATTCGAGAACGGATCAATTTATGAACCCATTAGTCATCTGTTCTTCATTATGTATGTGTGAGTTTTTTAGATACAGGTGTCTGTCAGCACTTGCCAAAGTTAAGCAACGTTTGGCACGTCGAAAGGGTGACTGTGGGTGGCGTTTAGAACTGAGCGCTACCGCAGCTCGAGCGACAAGTGAAATTGTAGGCTCTGGTCGTATTAACCATTTAACAATGTCAGAGGCGTTCAAAGCTGCTTAAAAAAACTGACACCAGGGCTTATACGAACTTGCTTTACTATGAAGTACTCGTAATTACTCCTACTTACATCACAATACATTCCACAAACCGCAACAGCGAAAGCCTCTCTCGAGCTAAGAAAATATTCACAGCTTCATTCGCAGCCGGGTCTTTACAGCAATAATAACGTGTTAGCGGCGTTAGGGTCATAACACACTTCTCTCCTTTTTTATGCGTCTTTTCTACAGAAAATTAATAAGGCATACTTACTAGCTAGTCAGCCTTGTATAAGTTACAACGCAGCATACCACGACCGTGCTAATAACGTATTAGCTTCGGAAAACAAAACGATACGCTCTAGGTACTAAGTCTACTAGAGTATGTGCAAAATGACAACCGTCGTGGCATTACGGTGAACAAACAATAAGATTTTGTTTAGCAGCCAAGGTACCGACTATACTTGGTTGACGCGAGTACTGATGAAAACCGAATTGGTGTCTACCAAGTATCACAGACGTTTAGTTGTACTAACAATGACAAAGCAGTGTTGTCAACGTAACAAAATTAGTAAAATAGCACACGGGCGACCTCATCTACGACGCTTCTCTTTTTGCACAAACTCTACAGCGTGTCATTAACGTACGACAACAAAAGTCGTCGAAGAAAACGGACTAGTAGACATAGCATTATAAGTTTCACAACAAAGAATATTTTTTTATCTAACCTGTTTCTGGCACGGTTTTGGTTTGGTACGGTTTTGGTATGGTACTTTATGGTGGCAGATATCCCGAAAAATATGTACGGTTCCATCAGGAAACAGTGGAATATAGTTACAAAACTAAAAGCCTTGCTTGAGCTAAGAAAATATTCACACCTTTCGTAGCCGGGTCTTTACAGCAATAATTAAGAATCAATCGAGCTTACCTGTTAAGAGAAGATTGATGATAATTATCCGAAATCACCGAAAAAGAGACTGCATATCTCCTTTATTTATTTACTAAAAGCATAGCGACCTCGGCGCGCGTATTATTTCCACTTTTTTTAGAGTATTTTAAGTTTTTTGTATAGCAACACTTGTCCGTTATGTCATTGGAGTTCAAAGTAGAGACGGGGGAGCATTTCACAACCTTTATATAGAGGCAGAGCCATATAGGAAGGACCAACGTAGGACAGATTTATCTTTCTGGCACTTCCGTAATGACATCGATCGAGTCTTACATGTATTATACTGGTACCTTATAATTCCCTTGATTAAATGACTCATCACTGCATAGTGTTACCTCCGGGCAAGGGAGGGAGGGATTGAGTCACTATGCAGTCTCTTTTTCGGTGATTTCGGATAATTATCATCAATCTTCTCTTAACAGGTAAGCTCGATTGATTCTTAATTATCCTTCAATCACCTCAAAAGAGACTGCATATCTCCTTTATTTATTTACTAAAAGCAGATGTTTAGAGGGTTGTGAAATGTTCGGGGTTCTTTTCTTGCCTTTTTAATTGGGTTTGTTACAAGGCAAAATATATATACGTATTATGTAAGCTAACCTTTACCAAACTATATTTGTCTATTTGACCCCAGATGCTATGTATGCTCTGTTGTTTTTTGTGCTTAATGCGAATTTGCATTTTGTATTATATGACACATATCTACAAAATAGATACCTAGGTAGGTACCTAACTAATCGGATATTTTGTATTACTGTTGTACTTATACCCAAGAGAAGCGAAGTTATTTGTATAATTACAGCATATGACAGTTAAAGAGTATTTGGATCAGGTGAACTTGTCTACTAACTTGGTACTTTCAAAAGGACAAAGGAAGCTTTAAATGAGTTTTTTTTTTTTTTTTTTTTTATAGATACTATCAATAATCTGATTTGATAAAGCTATCTCGTATTGGTTTGCTAAAGCTTGTTATTAACTGCTATAAATTTATTTTTGAGCATCAATAAATGTAGTGTGTGGCCTTACCCTAATTATGTATTTACTAAATAAATAATGTCATTATGACTCATTTACTAAGTCACTTTAATATGCTCTTAGTTTAAGTATAGTTCCCAACAATGGCCTTAGAACATATTTATACAATATATCAGCTTGTCTGGTGATTTCCATTAAATTTTTCTCACACAGGTACTTAATCTATACAGTATTAAGTAAGTAATAATAAAATCTAAGAATTTCCATCTGTTCACGATGTGGTTAGTGGGTCATGTCAAGATACTTATGTCAACTGATTTCCTTACCTGTCATTCATCTTTACCTATTTCTTGCAACTATTCTTGAGATAACAAATAATTTATACCTATCTATACATAAATTGTCACCCCTGTCACTTACCTACCAGCATACCTAATATTAAATTCGCGTCCTTGTCGCTGGTTTGCCAACAATTACATTTGTACATTTACAATTACATACTACAAAAAATGTTGATTGTATTCCTTATTTTAACTTGTTTTTAAACAATGTTTTAATATTACATACCTATTTTAATAGGCCATTCTTAATGGATGATTCAGTGTCATTTATTTAGAAGCTGTAGTTTTTTTTTTTTTTTTTTTTTTTTTTTTTAATTCGTAGTTTCCTCGGACTTTATCTGAGGTTTTGTTTATCTTGAATTTTTATTTCTTAGCTAATTTTCAAATTTCCCATCTTCGTAACATATACCATACATTAATCTTGACAATTTCGACATATTTCCAAAAAAGACTATCCAGACAACAGCATACAATTTCAAACATCTCTTAAAATACTTTTATTTTTATCTAATATATTTAAGTATTATTATCTTTTAAATTCAGTTCCCCGACACTCACACATACTTATGGCTCATTAGAGCCATACGTTGTGCGATTGTTTCTATTTTTGCTTATATATTGCTTATATTTTTGTATATTTTCTTATTTTTCTTTGCTCCTATAGGTCTGTTATTATTGATATAGATATATCTTATGATATAAATATTCAATAATTTTTTGTATATCTATTTATTTCTTCTTATCACTTTGCTAGCTATTTTAATACAAAATTTCATAAAACAATCTCTAATATTTGTATCATGCATGAATTCCCAAATTTTACTTATTACTATTTTCTCCCCTATCATTTGCTCTGCTTCAAATCTTTCGAAGCCGTAGGCAGGGCACTCCGCCACTATGTGTGGTACTGTTTCTGCCTTCTCCGGGTCACAGACGCACGATGGGTTCTCCTTGCACTTAAAACGATAAAGGTATTCGGAGAACCCACCGTGCCCCGTCAGAATTTGGGTTGTGGTGCCGGAGATTTCCATCTTCCTAACAATGCTGTAGGCAGAGACAGCATCCGGGAAGAAAATTTTTGTGGTCCCCGCTGTTTGCTCCGATTTGTATCTCCGATTCCATTCGTCAAGCGCTTCCATGCGAATATGTCGCTTGACGAAAGAAATCGGACACTTATCGTAATTGGGCTTTGTTTTGGACTTCAAGGCCGCGTTTTTAGCTAGCTCGTCCGCTCTCTCGTTCCCCTCTAGACCCGCGTGCGCCTTTATCCAAAAGAGTTCAACTCTTTTGCTCAACTTGTTGCACTCTGTCAAGTTGCTACGGATTCGGGTTGCAAGGGGATGGAAAGAGCGGTTTCCGACCACCGTTTCCAGCGACGATCTTGAGTCACTGAAGATGCCGATATTATGTTGAGGGTTTTTAAGCGCTACCTCGGTTGCTTTACATAAAGCCAGCAATTCTGCTTGGTAAACGGTGCAGTAGGACGACAGCTTCAATTTATGGCTCTTCGTTTCGCCAGTGTCGTTCCAGATGGACACTGCCGCCCCGACTTTTCCCTCAATTTTGCTGCCGTCCGTATATATGCGCACTGGTTGACCACTGTTCCTATCGACGTCATTTTGGTCTACCAAGCGAATGAATTGCAGTCCCTTATATTGCGCTGGATGAGGAGTGTCGGCAAAAGCTGTCTTTTGCTCGATCTCTCCGTCCCTTAGTACTGGCTGGGGTACCCCTCTTTTGGCTTCATACAGAGCCGATGCTTCTAACACTCTAATGTCGAGTGGTAGTATTCCAGCCAGCACCAGTGCCGAGTTCAGAGAGACGGTGCGATAGGCCTTGCATAGTTTTTGTGCAAAGCCTCTTTGGACAGCGTTTAGCTGCTTGCGAACCCCCAGTTTTTTGGCCGCCGATCCCCAGGCACCTGCCCCGTACAGCATTACGGGTTCCACAACCGCGCTGTAGATGACCCGCACCACTTCCGGATGGAGTCCCCAGCTAATCCTCGCCGCCGTGGACAGCTGTTTGTAGATGTTGACGGCCTTTCTACAAACGTTGGACACATGGCTGTTCCAGGTTAACTTATCGTCCACCGTTACACCCAGAAGTTTGATTTCAGTGGACATGCCAACGCCGACCCCACCCATTTCCAGGAGTGGAGTGTCATACTTTAACTTTCGCGTCATTACCATGGCTTTGGTTTTTTGCGGAGCGAATTTCAGTTTGTTACTGACACCCCACTTCAAGACGTAAGCTAGAGCGGCGTTAGCCTGCCTCTGAACATCTAGAGCCGTGTCGCCGTCAAACATCAGGACCACATCATCGGCGAACGCCTGGGCGTAGTATCCCTGGTTCTCAAGGCCTCTTAGGAGTGGGTCCAGTAGAAGGTTCCAGAGGATTGGACCTGCAATGGATCCTTGGACACACCCCTTATTTGTGCCCTTTGAGAACTGCTCGCCCGCATACCGTACGCCGACGCTGCGGTCCAGTAGATAGCTGTCCATCAGCTTTCTAATGTTTATCGGACACTCTTCTTCGGCCAGTCGTACTTTTATGGCAGGCCACCAAGCGCTGTCGAAGGCTCCCTCTATGTCCAGCGAGACCATTGTGAGCAGTTTCCTTTGGCTCAATTTATCCTGAACATGTTGCATAAGGTCGTAGAGGGAGTCTTCGGTGCTCTTTTGGGGCATAAAGCCGTACTGGCGACTACTTATCCGTCTGATCAGGTGCCATTTTAGCCTTCCCACTATCATTTTTTCCAGTATCTTCCCCAACACTGGAAGGAGCCCTATCGGTCTGTAAGATTTCGGACTAGTGTAATCGTCTTTACCAGGCTTACGAAGAACGATCACCGTGGCCTCCTTCCAAATATTGGGGAAGTGTCCCAGTTCCAGGCATTTGTTGGCTATGGCAAGGAACAGATGAGGATCCCGAAGGATGGCGTGGGCGCAGATATCGGCAGTGAGACCATCCGCTCCCGGGGCCTTTTTGGGATCAAAGCTTTCCACCGACACCTTTAGTTCATCCAACGTAAACAGCGGATCATGTTTTCCATCATGATTGCTGTTTACTTGGGCAGCTAGACTTCTGGTTCGTCGGTGATCTACGTTGTCCTCGCTCTCCAAATCCGCCGGATAGAAAGTGTCCGCCAACATCCTCGCTGATTCCTTCGGGTCAGTTGCCTTCCCGTCCCTCATCAATGGCAGATCCTCGTGACGTTTGGCGGTTTTCCCTATCACCCTATAAATGCCCTGCCACATCCCTTCCCTATTCTGCTTGGTGCAGAACCCCTTCCAACTTTGTATCTGTGCCGTTGTAGCCTCACTCTCGTATTTTTCTTTTGCTTGCAAGTAGTCATCAGCTACTTTCTTCCTACGGACCGGTGCTGCACATCCAAGTCTACGTTTTTTCCTAGCTACATCTTTTTTCAGCGCGGCGAGCTCCTTAGACCACCAAGGTAAGCGGACAACACTTTTCTTTTTTAATTTAGGTATACTTTCTTCTGCCGAATTTATAATTAATTTTGAATATATTTTAATTTTTTCTTCCAAATCTGTCTTCGTACTAACTTTTTCTATATCCAAACTGTTCAATTTATTCTCATTGAGCAACTGGGTCATCTTCTCACGAAAGAGATCCCAGTTAGCTTTTTTAGTATTAAATATTCGTGTTGTCCTACTTATGTTTATACCACTTGCCCTGATTTTCCTAATTTTGAAAACAATGGTGTTGTGGTCTGAGCTCGTCACACCTCCTTCTATGTGCCAGTCTTCCACGTAGTTCAATAATTCCGGTGTACAGGCTGTCACGTCCACGAAGCTACTAAATATTTTACCGCCTCTGACAGTGAAAAAGGTAGGAGTGGTGATGTCGCTGTTGAGTACCTGCATGTTCATATCTTCGAGGGCTCCTGCCATAGAATCGCCTCTATCATCCAGGATTGGACTGCCCCACCAAGGACTCTTTGAGTTGGCGTCTCCTCCTATTATGATATTTTGGCGGAAATGCGTTTTAATCATGTCCAGGTGCTCCAGGTATGGCTCCATCGGTTTCGGTTGTGGTTCGAAATAAAATGACACCACAAGGATCTCCCACGCGCTTGTCCTCATCTTGACCACTACGATGTTGGGCGTGGTGAAGTCAGGACACTGGATGACGTCCAAATCGGGGTCGAAGACTGCTATTGCTGCTTTGATTGGCTCGTCACCAGCTTTCACGCTTTGGAAGATTCTCGCGCCTCTGTAGTCTTTCATTCGTCCCACTCCCCCGATGTAGGGCTCCTGGAGTAGTGCGAAAGCCATACCTCTCTTGTGCGCCTCAAGCATGAGTTCATTTGTTGCCAGTGCCTTTCTCTGCAAGTTAGCTTGGGCTACAAGATACGGCTTCACACTCGCCGGAACAGGATTCCCGCCTGGGACAACTTTAGCAGTACGCAACTGCGGCCCTAGCTAGCGCATCCCACTTCTTCCTGATTGCGCACTCTTGGCTGAACGCGTTATGCTCTATCTTTTCAAGTTTAGCAGCAGTGCAATTACAGCAAGACGGGGACGCGCCTGCAAGCCAGAGCTCGCACTGCGATTTAAGATGAGGGCCTCCACAGTGGCTACACTTTTCCAGCGCTTCTTTACAGAAACGCCGGCCATGCCCGTAGCCGAGACAGAGCGAGCATTGGACAAGGGGTGACTGGTCTGCCACTCGTATTCGCTGCAGGTCAATGTGGACTGCCTCGGCCTGGGCTAAGCGCTGCCATAATTGTGGGGAGACCCTCATCACTATATGTTGGGTGTGTGGGTTTCTTGCGCGCTTTTTATAGGCGATTTCCGCTCTATCCCCTTCCTTGTTTAAGTTCCTGAAGAGGGCTTTATTTTGAGTCCTCAGTGCTTTGAGAACGTCTTCGTCACTATTGTGTTGAAGAACGTCTCGAAGGATCACCAGGGGATCCTTATTCTTAACGTCTTCGACGTTAAGTTCCGCCGCCCCATGCAGCCTTTCCTTAATTTTTTTTCTCTCCTCCTCGGTCCTGCACCCAACTATAATCTTCCTGTCTTTTGCCTTTCTAATTCTTTCCACTTCTATTCCCCCGTCCTTTGCATTTACAGCCTTTCTAATTCTATTTAAAATCTCTTCCCCTGATTCCGTTTCGTCCTTCGCGGTGACGACTACTGAGTGCAGTGCCGTCTGTACCGGGGTCTGCACTCTAGTGGTCGCCGCCGCGACGCTTGCGTAAGTTTTACTTTCTAGGCTTTCTCTCAGTGTTTCCATTTTTTGATTATTTTCTTTTATAAGTTCTGTGTGCCTTTCTAATATTTCTTCTAATTTTTTAGTGTCAAACTCTTTTAATTCTACTGACTTTTTCTTTTCCACTTCTGTACCAATCTTCTGTTTTTTCTTTTCTGGTGCATCCGCTTCTTCCTTCATCAGCTGATACATTTTGTCAACTGCCAGAGCGATTCCTGCCTTGAGCTCCGCCTTCATGTTGCGAGACTCGCTTAAGTGGCTCTTCGCTTTAAGGAGCCACCTCCGGCACTCGGCTACTCTGTCCGCGGGTTTTAATGTATCGGCTATCTTCGGCGATCCACCTGCAGCCTCAGTAGACGGTCTGAGAGGCGTTGTCTTCTGCACCGGAGGGATGGTCTTCTTTGGTGTCCTCTTTGGTGGCGGGGATATGGTAAGTATCGCCGAAGTTTTTGGTTTAGGGGCCGCCACAGTGCTTTCCCACTCTCCTATGCTCCGCCTTACGTCTGGAGCACGCGTCTCGCTTTTAGGAGGAGGACTTGCCTTCTCCTTGTTGGTCGGGGACACCATTGTGTTTGTATTTACATTATTTTTCATGGGTGTGTGGGCAAGAAACATGGTCGAGGAAACTACGTCTGTATATAAAAGTATAAATATGCACTTATTGTGCTATAATAATGTACTGATTATCGTGTAGAAAGCGAAAACACAGTACTTGAGTCCTAAAACACCTAGGTTACTAATTACTACACTAACTTTTTTAAGTCGTCTTAAAAATATATTAACGAGCTAATTATCTTGCGCCGCGTTGGCTGATTTCGCTTAAATTTGGTGAGCGCGTCTAAAACCACTTATACTCGTACCTATTACACAAATTGTAAAAGGATGTCTATAATTAAATTTATAGTCTTATAATAAGGTCCTTTCACTCGCAACCGCCCGCCGCTGATGATCTTCGTATTCGTCTTCTATTTATGTGTAGGTAGAATTAAAATATTTAACAAAGTCTAACACAATAAATAAATTAAATTTGAAATATTATCTTGATTGATCGTCGAAGTTCAGCTGATTTTCATACGTAATAACTCAGCAGCGGATGGTCCGATTTTGATAAACCAAGTGTGAACTGGTGGGTCTCAATGTTTTACATGCCGCACAGTTGCCAGAACTTCTTCAGGTTATCTGGATCTGAGACCACGTGGCCACGTGCTCCTAGGTTTTTCTCTGTTATCTCGGCGAGTTTTTCCATTAATATTTCGGGACTTTGCCAGAATGTAGTCCCAACTAAGGCACGTTGAAAGGCAATCCTAAATACGTTGGTCGTCGCTGGCAATCATGCAGCGTTTCGTCTGGAAGGTCCGTGTTGAGGTTATATTCCGGTTTTCTTGTGATATTTTCACGAAAAGTTTTCCGATTTCACGATTTTTTTTCACTAACTTGTAGCTCTCGTTAAGACGCGTCCAACAATATGTCACACTGCACTATTTGCGTAACTTTTCTATTTTTCTCGATTTTTCAAACGCGGAGCCATTCGAAATCGTGGCGCTCACTCAACATTACATGTCGACGAGACGAGAGAAGCTGTAGTTTACATATTTTACGAGAAATTGGTAAAGAAGGTAGTAGATAGTATCTCCAGATTACACATATTATTCACCAACCCGCACTGGGCCAGCGTAGTGGATATGGCCTAATCACCTTTCGTGGGTAGGCCTACGTTCTGCAGTGGACTATTAAAAGGCTGGTACAGTACAGTGCAGTACACATATTAGTGTTACTTATCTACTGAAATAGGTATATTACCTATAGCTCACTATCACATTAAGTGGTGAGGAGCTTTTCATCATACAAATAAAATTCTGTAAAACTATACCAGCTTAGACAGTAGTATGTAACATATAAAGGTCCTATATGAGTTTTAAGGTGTTGACACCCTTTAAATACTTGGGTATAAAATTTAGCTGCTTTCATTTTTCTTTAGAAAAATATCCAGCAATATGCATGCCCTACAAGACAAGCTACAATACATACCATATTATTTTGTCATACGAAGTGAAATAATGGGTATCTAACAAGGTCGGACAAATTATTTAGGATCTTGATGCTGTTTTTTGTTTTTTATTCTAAGTACCTACTAGGTACAAATTGTACAATGATGTACCTAAGTACTTCAGTTGTCCTCTCAGACAGACAAACTTAATTGAATATATTTTGTCCTATTAATTATTAAAATTAATATGAATATGTGTTTCTAAATGACCCATAAGGAATTTTTTGAAAAAGATTTTTATTTTTATAGGTAGACTTGAATCCTGTGAAAGTTGGATTTTTATTTATTTGATGTGGTTGTATTAAACCTTGGCTCAATATTCTACTTAAATAAGTATAATTAACATTTGTGATGATGATGATGATGGATGATGTATATCATTAATCTTCTGACAGCTTTGATTAATAATTTTTGATCATGTTGTCTATTACTTTAATTTAAATAATTAATACTATATATTTTAATGAACTGTTTAATAATAATATGATATCTTTTAATTAAATATTTATTATCTGGGTCCCCATGAATAGAGGTATGAGTAGGTAACTAAAGCCTAAGGAACAATTATTGTCTATAGTCTGTTGTCCCCTAGACTTACTTAGTCCACATTTCCCCTTTAGTTTAAATTATAAGATGGATACACATATCACATTTGTGAATAAACCTTCAGTAGGCACTGAAATTCATTAAGCATAATAACAATTATCATGAAGTTTATTGCTTCCTAATTGTTGTTTACTGGTAGAATCTAATTATTCAAGCCCGTGTAAGAGTTGTAATGGTATACAACCATAGGAATACAGAAATTTATGATATTATTATTATTATATACCCAAATCATGTATGGTCTATCACAGTATCTCATGGCTGTGTAAGGTGTTTCATCCGTTGGACTGAAATTACTTTAAAGTATCAGTGGATACACTGTATTTAAATAACCAATATTTATATAATTGTAATATAGTCAGCTTGATTATGTTAGTAATTCAACTTAATATGTAATTAATAAATAGTAATTAAACTATAAATATAAATAATTAGTAATTAAACTTAATATGTACCTAATGTTTATAACTTATCATTCTAGTTTTCTGAAGGACTGAAGGATTTCTGAGTATCATGTTTTATGATATATAAGTATTAACTTTTGATGGGATACCAAGTTAGGTCCGGTCTTTCTAAAGCCTTGAATAGGTAGAGGTTTTGCTGGCGGATAAACATACCCGCTGAGATATGCAACTTAGCCCTTTCTATTTATGAAATTCATCGATATGAAATAATGCCAAGTCGATGATGAAATCCTTTCTAAGATATCCCCCAAGCATAAATAAAATAAGAGGTTGTAGGTCTCACATACCACAACATAATAACTACCGATATGGCTTTATAATTACTTTTATGCTTTCTATTCCCAAGTTTTAGGGCTCTGAACATGAAATTTAGCTTTTTTATCTTTGATTTAAGATATGAGAGAGATACTTTTAATTACTAACCACAACAGTGATGAGTGTTTCACTTTATGTATTAATATCTAACTAGGTCCCTATATGCATACAAAATTGTTATGTATAATAATTTACCCTGTTCCTTGTATCAAGTGAGGAATGTATGTAATAGGTAGGTAGGTACCTGAATAAGAGGTACTTATTTATTTTGTTGTTTATATTTTTGTAGTTGAATTTATATGGTAATCAACATGCACTGCCAGCCATTGGCCCGTGGTACCTATGGTCCTTCCTGGGTAGGCCTATATGATATAGTATTAGACTATTAAAGTCCGGTTCAGTATAAGTACATGTAGGTACTTACCATTTTTTGTTCTAGAGATGATTCTACTGATATGGTAACTTTGATTGGTACCATGGTACATTCAAACAATGTATTTATAACTTGCTTGGTGTCCATTAAGTGAGGTGACAGAAATAATTTATTGCTTTAATTTGAAATTTGGACACATCCTGAATACCTACTCAGAATTTAGGTTATTAAACAGATGGAAGAAGGAACATACTATTTTTGCATAAGGTTCGTTATGAACTTACTGTCAGAGATTTTTAATAGGTGGTTGCTGTGACCCCTTATCTCTTCCTAAGCACAATATGGCATATTATGGTTACATCCCAGACTTACCTTCTTGAGGAAAAAAACCATAATTAGTTATCCTCGGTTAATGATTGCTCACCGAGATCAAGGCATCAGTAAGTACTGTGCGTATAGCATTTGGTATATACCATGCTGCGGTGAATAGGTATATTGTATCCTCAGTGGGATGCTTTCTTCTGTGCGTTTAACCACGCAGGTTAACTCAAGACAGAGAAAATATGTTGTGTGTCTTTTTGACCACTTCACCGCTTAACTTTTCAGAACTATAATGATTATTGTTTTTTGTCGAATTTTCTGGCAAAAAATGACCTAGATGTAGTGCTCTCATTATGAGGTTATTATCTTGACCAAGTTATAGCATAAAAAAAACAAAGGTGAAAACCGGAGTACGGTTTTTGTTTCTAGTCTGCCTGACGTACAGGTCGTACATAGATGGCATTAAGGAAACTTACAGTTTCAATAATTAGGTAACTGGATAGTTACCTTATTGTTGCTGTATTGTGTTGTTTATAAAACGTGACAAAACGTTAACAATGTTGCGGTTTTGGTTTCGAAATGCACTTCTTGTTGCTAGGTAGCTTGTGCAGAAATCACTTACTTGAGTGGGTTCCCAGTTTGGGTAGGTACTTAATGTCACTATTTAAGACCTTTTACTTGTGTTTAATTCAGTTTTGTATATCACGGGAAGCGTACTTACGAATAAAACCGTTGATTATTCAGCGGTACATATTTTTGCACGTAGTCACAGTTTTACACAATTTGTGATGTATACTTCACTTCTCGTAGTCTACAGATTATCTTAAACGCTATTTACATAATAATTAGTGGAATCGGCTTAGTTTCAAAAGCATTTTTCATCAAAAGGATGAAAAATCAAGCCATTTTACGACGCACATGAAGGCACAATGACATAACGGACAAGTGTTGCTATACAAAAAACTTAAAATACTCTAAAAAAAGTGGAAATAATACGCGCGCCGAGGTCGCTATGCTTTTAGTAAATAAATAAAGGAGATATGCAGTCTCTTTTGAGGTGATTGAAGGATAATAACGTGTTAGCGGTGTTAGGGTCATAACGCACTTCTCTTCTTAGTTCTTATCCTCTTTCTTTTAAGCCACAGTGGTGTTTCATGTCCATTATAACATGCCTTGACAGCTTTTGGAACGTGTACGGCCGGAAAATTCGAACGATTCCTTCTAGAAACAGTGAAAATAGCCCCAAAACCACCAATCACATCACTGTTTTACGGACCACCGTTATGATAATGTCATCACAAACCCAACGCTTAGGCCGATCGTGCCTCTTTATCGCTTGTTCCGCTCTCTCGCTTGCAAGCTCGACTCAGGCGAAACGTGACAATGAGTCATGTTTTTTCGTGCGTGCAACCGGCGTTTATCGATTTATAAGACGTTATCAGGTCAAAAAAGACTAAAAACACTATGGCGATAAACCAAACTCGTTTTGTCTAAAAGTATTAGTGGGTTTCGAGCTCGTTACTGCAGCAAGTAGCGACCGTGGCTTAATTAAGAGGTCGCGCGCGCCGTGACCGCTTGTATACGGCGACAGCGGCTGGTTAAGGCGCCGTTAACCGGATTAACATTTTTTTTCATTCATAACAGCTACACATACAGGGCTACATTTGGCCCGCAACTCGCCTGACGGAAAGCGAAGTTGTAGCCAAAGGTGGAGTATATAGACTTAAAGATACAAGGCACAAGAGCACAGGCCCCGGTGTCTGTGGAGTGTAACAAATAAAAAAAAAAAGACCTAAAGATAGATATTCACTCTTGTCATAAAGATATCCAGATTGTAATTTTGTCGGGAAATAATGACGGATGTTAGGCATTCCAATCCCTAGCGGTCTACATCGTGCAAATATAATATACAGGATTATTTCAAATCAATTAGCATCCTTTTGGGGGCTTGTTAGGGGCTGTACATTAACTAACAACTTTTATTCTGCGACTTTCGTCAAAATACAAAAAAATATTGGTTTTCCATAGAAAAATATATTTCACCTGCGACCAAAAAATGTAAGGAGCAGCTCATTACATATGTATGCAAAGTTGCGGAAATTCCAATTCAAAATCCTGTTCTTTTTTTAAATATTTTGTAATAGGAGTACATGCCCTTAACAGAATGGAGCAGAAAGCAACTGCAATTAGGCGTCTAAATGCATACCCGGAAATTATACCCTTCTTTTGTCATATTTAGCAAGTACCCCTTTGCTACTTGCTGTTCTGATTTTTTATTATACAGTGAAAATGAATGTATATTTTTAAAGCCGCGTTTTCACAGTGTGAGTTGGCTCGGACCGACTGCACTCAAATACTGGTAGCTACTCGGACGATACTCGTATTGTGTAAACACTTAATCCGAGCACACTCAGATGTCAATTATGTGTAAGTTTACACAATACGTGTAATGTCCAAGTAATCGCATTTGAGCGCACTTGGCCCGAGCAAACTCATATAGAAAAGAAAAGAAAGAAAGAAAAACTCATATTGTTTTAAAACCCGACTTAAATCTCTTAGACGTAAGTACGAGTACGTACATTTGACGTAAAGGTACGAGTATATACGTCTGTATCTGATCCGTGTAGGTATTTAATTATCTATATAATATATTGTGTAGACGCATAATATGTAAATGTATCATTCTGTAAGTTTGACTATGGCATTTTTCTGCATATGAATGTTTCTACTGATTTTTTTTGGATTTTATACACTGTTTGTGTGTAATGAAAAAAATACTGTTATAGTTTCAATATGTCTGCTCAAGGATTTCAAAATTTATATTTAATTAAGATTTTTTCACGTAGATAAAATATAAATTTGGATATTTTAAAGCGTGTCCCTAATTCTAAGTGATTTGTTTGTTTGAAATATTAAAAATCGAGCATTTTTACATCGTGAATTTCACAAAATGTTTCGTATCTTATCAATCTTACTCGACAAAAACTTTAAAGGGAATGTATGAAAGATAAAGCAAGCGAGTCATTTAGAAAACAATATTGATGGATTGCGTCCCTACTGAGGCTTTGGACATACTTAAACGTTAGTAATGACTGCACTAAATTATAAAGATCACATGTATCGATAGGGGGCAGTGAGAGTCAGTGATCACTGACTAGTCAAAAGAGGCAGAAGTTAAAAGTCACCAGAAGTCAAAAGAGGCGAGATTTTATAAAGTAAGTAAACTTTTTATGCAATCATTCTAAAAAAAACAACCTGATGGAGTTATAAATGTGACTGCAGCTTCCATTTAAAAAATCATAAGATAAGTATTTTTTAATATAATTTAATCTTAAAGTGACAACGAAAGAAACGGAACTCTGACTAACTCTGTGATTGTGCTCTCTCATCAGCATTGGGCAATGGACATGCATGAAGTTTAATGTCTGGCGTATATTAATTTCGTCTGGTCACTCGACTGCAACTAATGCGTCATTATTTTGTGGTTTAAATCGACCATGCAGTCGTGTGATTTGGACAAGTATGTCCAGTATATTGAACGTATTGGAATAATTTACATTAAAATTGGCAATCGCTCAGAAGATGACGTGACGAAAATTATATTGGATGGCTTAAACTTTGTCAATTTGTGATAAGAGGAGCGCCTTATCTCGTGAGATAATCATGGATGGATAGCTCTGCCTACCCCTTAAATTAGAAAATATTTATTTATCACTCTTAATGCATTATGTTAATTTGAAGAATATGTTTACATCTTTTAACTTTTTTTGTGTTAAGTCAGCTGATGTGTCAAATTAGATATGCCTGAATTATTATGTTTTTAGTAATTTTGTTGGTGGTTCTTATTTCGTTAATCGTTTTTTGTCCATCGATATGATTTTTAAATTAGAAATATTTTAAAATGTCTTTATCAATTGTAAAGTGGAGCTATTTTCGTACATCAATTTAACCATTTATTTATTAGTTCTCTTAATATATGATCAGGACATTTCTACAATATAAGATCAACAAAATAAAAGAAGGATGCACCGAATTAACCTGTCAATATTTTTTATTTTTTTTTTGTTAGTAAAAAACCAAACATATTTTCTAAAAATGATATGTGCTTCAAAAATATAGGGATTTTTTGCTGTTTTCATATCACTAATTAAAATTAACCCACCAGAAAAATTACAATGATTTTTTTATTGTTTTTACATTACGGATTACATACATAAGAAGTGGCGGTATGGTCTTAGAGGCTTTAGTGTCCAGAAATGGGCGAATTATTTGAAAAAAAAAACAATCTTTTATTACTGTTGCTGTCAAAAAAAAGGAAATGTCAAATTCAGTCAATCAGATGACGTATTTAGTGTTGCCAGACTTCCTTCTAGGTATCCAGACTTAGCAATTTTGGAAATGTTGACGTGTTGATGTAATAATTATTTTCTTTTTTAACTATTGGCACATAATCCTGCGTTAACTCGTTTTAGCCCGTAATGTTTACAAACTGAGGTGTTATTATACATTTTTATAGAAACATACATTTTTGTATACTAAAAGATTATCAAAAAGAAAGAATATTCTTATTATTTTTATATGTACTTTTTATCATATACTTTACTACTAAAAACAAAAAGCAGTAGTTGAAGTTATCCGAGAAATTCGTGGCAATTTTAATATTACTCGTAATAATCCTTAAGGGTGCTATTCGAATATTTCACTTGCTTTACTACACTTGAAGCAGCTGCACTAGGCCGGCTGTGGCTACACAACTGAGGCGTTAGTCCAGATTTACACATAAATTGAAATTACATCTGTTCGATATTGCCCTATACATTTTTGTACAGCGCCCCTGGCCGAAACGATGAAGAACTAACTAAAATGTATAGAGCCACACACGAACGCAAAAGTTTAAGTAAACAACACAAAACCTGGACTAAGGGCTCTGGTTATCTACGTAGTTGTATGAATTTCTACAAATAGATTCCGAACACGGCTGCTGCAGCATGTGCTACCGAGCCTCGGCTGCAAGTGTTGTTAGCCTGTTTAAACAAGTCCAACGTACCTGCGATGTACGACGTAGGCAACCAGCATCGGAATCATTCCCGACTGCGGATACAAGCAGCGGCTCATGTGTGTGCTACCTCCGTTCGCAACCTGCATCCGCAGGCTGCAGCCGAGGTTCGAATAGCTGCTTTACTTATATTCTTAACTTATAGTTGCGGTTCTTGTACTTTTGCTAATGAAATGGATGAATACCGAATTTTCTTTATCATTCCATTTTTCATTTTCTTTTTATATCAGTCCTAGACATTGATTTTTTTGACGTGACAACGTCTTATAAATCGATGAACTCCAAAAAGTAATCTGATATTACAGACAAGATGACATGCACTGTTTTAAAAATCAATATAAATATCATTAAGACAATATTGACTAAAAATACATGACATCAAGTATTTAAAATCGAGCACCATTTTAGCACTCTGAACATAACAAACCTGGCAATCCATAATCTTTAGTGTGTATACATGTCTATAAATAGGTACTTATAGCTTGAAAATTGTTTTCGTTTTTTCTTATTTTATATTCAATTTTAGCCAAATTGTACATATTTGAACAGTTTTAGAAGCGTCATAAATCACATTGGTGAACATATCATTCTTAGAAAATAAGTGAGGAAAAATTAGTCTGTTCGTATATAACAGGTCCTGGTATGTATGGGCTCGCGCATCCTTCTTTCTGTAAAGATAATCATCTAGTACAATGCATTCTAGGTAGATTTTGCACTAGGATAGCCCGAGTGGCGAAATCTAGTGTAATATACAAGCCCCAAGATTTAAGCATAGAGCTTAGTTTGAGGCTCACTGCACCACGCTATATGTCTTACCTTGAAATCATTCGCTCAAATTACACACATAATTATACTATCTAACAATATTGTAACTTGAATTAAGTTTTTTTAGTAAATTAATTGTCTTTCTTTTTAACAAGTACAGTAACCGTGCTATGCCCCGGACGAAAGCAAGACTGAAAAGGATTAAGAAGTTTATTACTGATTAGAAAAGAATTTACTTGGTTGAAGACTAGACGTTTAAGAACTTTGTATAGGAAAGAAATAATAGATATGGAACGATATTCGGAAAAAGATACAGGATTTGCTTTCTTAGGTCTTAGCTCTTGTTTTAGCTCAGAAATAAATTATTAACTTTATAACGTTATCAACTCTAAAGTTAGGCTCACTTTGTCTTCAGTATAAACGGGGCGTAATTAGAGCTCGGGCTAAAATCGTCATATTTGGAGAGCGTCGTGACGTCGAGGAAATTAAGTGGCATCCAAGTGACGGGATTATCACCAGCAGCTGACGAGGGTCGCTGCACCTGAGCCAACAAAGATGTAGAGTCAGCTAGAATTACATCATTGTAATTATTTGCCTTCTCTCGTCCGACATACCTCAGTGCCTCAAGTCGAAAGTTTTCGACCACACTGGTCGAAAACTTTCGACTTGAGGTGTTCCCAGTGATGACTTATGGCACAGAAACGTGGTTTCTCACTATGGGCTTATTAGTAAGCTCCAAGTAGCCCAACGAGCTATGGAGAGGGCTATGCTCGGAGTCTCTCTGCGTGATCGAATCAGAAATGAGGAGATCCGTAGAAGAACCAAAGTTACCGACATAGCCCAACGGATTAGCAAGTTGAAATGGCAATGGGCAGGGCACATAGCGCGGAGGACTGATGACCGGTGGAGTCGAAAAGTTCTCGAGTGGAGACCACGTACCGGCAAGCGCAGCGTAGGACGTCCACCCACAAGGTGGACAGATGACCTAATTAAGGCCGCAGGATCGCGCTGGATGCAAGCCGCTATCAACCGGTCTTATTGGAGATCCATAGGGGAGGCCTATGTCCAGCAGTGGACGTCTTTTGGCTGATGGATGGATGGATGGATGGAATTATTTGCCTTCTATGTATTATTATCAACTGGTTTGACTCAACATATCTGATTCATACCGCTAGGGAATGGGACCGTCTGGCTTTTCTGTTTCCTAAGAAATGCAATTTAAATCTTTTCAAAGTCAGAGTGAATAGGTATCTTTTAAGTCTGCGTGTTTCATCTTCAAACTTAACATCGTTTACCATCAGGGGAGTTGACCATAAAGCGCGGTCTCATTAGGGATACAAAAAAAAACATCATTATCTGTCGTAGGACGACCACTGCTAGACATAGGGCTCCTATGCCTAGCAGTGGTAATTAATAATTTTCTATAAATCCGGTTAAAAGTGGCTTTCATTCAGCGCGTTTCTGTGGTATATGCTACGCTGCGCTTGCCGATACGTTGTCTTTATTCGAGGACTTTACGGCTCCATTCAATATCCGTCCTTTGAACTATGTGCCCTTCTTACTGTCATTTCAACTTAGTAATTCACTTGGCTATGTGGGTTTATGTCTTCATTACGATAAACATTTACTATGGGACTAACCTATGCTTTATTTGATGTAAAACAGCTAGAATAACATTATTATGATCAACTTTTGTGATCCTAAAATCTAGACACAAAATCATCAATACATTTTGACAAAATGTATTGATGTATTGACAATCGTTTTTAACAATTTCAATTTTGATTTCATAGTAAAAGTTAGTCATAGTGATAAGTGCAATAATTGCCTAGTTTTTTTTCTTAGAATAGAGTCAAAGAAACAAACAATCAATAAAATTTTATGATTACCTACTTAAAACAACTGATTACAAGGACAAAATTAAAGTGACAACATTTCTTCAGAGTCCGTTAAGGTTTATTTTTAAACGTGTTTTCCAAATACAATGTGACACAATTTATGGATTTTTAGCGTCATTGCTAAATAAAATTTATCGTCCAGCTATAAAATCTGCCAAACCTAATGCCGCGTCAGCAAAGTAGCTCCACAAACATGTCCGTCACTTCCAGGGTTTAAAATTTAAAGTCCCTCCGCACGTTCAAGTACAACAGTTGACCTATATTTTGTCCATCGAACGTGGTAAAAACCAGAAAGACTCTCTACGTGCATTTTGATGAACGCTGCTGTATTCCAAATTGACATGGAGAACAACCCTTCACTGCCTTTAGTAACCACAACAAAATACAACATTACTACATACATAAACTAAAACTACATAGGTAGTAATTATTTACATAAACTTCTAGTACGTAAAAAGCAATTCAATTCGCTTTGTTAAAGAAAAATAATCGGCCAAGTGCGAGTCGAACTCGCGTTCGAAGGGTTCCGTGCCATATATGAGCCCCCTTGATTCTTTCTATTTCTATTTAATTATTTATTTTTAAGTAAATATACAAGTAAATATTCTATGAATATTTCAAGCATTTACCTGTTGCCGATATTAATATCATGCCAAAAATCACGTTGCTTGTATGGGAGCCCCCTTTAAATATTTGTTTTATTTACTATTGATAATCAAAGTAAATATACAAATAAATATTTTGTGAATATTTCAAGGGTTACCTGTTACCGTTATTAATATCGAGCGAAAAACGGCAAAAAAATAAGTTTGTTGTTTATGAGCCCTCAATATTTATTTTATTCTATTTTTAGCCTAATTATGATTAGGCTAAAAGGCCGAAGCATGATACAGTTTGATGATCAATTACTAATTTTGTTTGTGATTTAATTTGGTTTGTTAAATAGTACTCTTAACTTTTATGCCTACGACAGAGTGGAAATACACTATTAATTCAAAACAAGGAATCGATCATTTACTTACGTAATGCATTAAAGAAAAGTTGATGTTGATTAACGGAAGAGAAATAATAACTTATTTTCGATTTTTCTACTAGGTATCTACTCGGTCAATGTGATAGGATTATAAACGAAAAATACTGTACTGTACCAGCCTTTTTAATAGTCCACTGCAGGACGTAGGCCTACCCACGAAGGGTGTCTGGGCCATATCCACCACGCTGGCCCAGTGCGGATTGGTGGATTCACATACGCCATCGAATTTCTTCTACGGACGTATGCAGGTTGTTAACGATGTTTTCCTTCACCGAAAAGCCAGTGGTGTGAAATTCCGTACATAAATTCCGAAGAACTCATTGGTACGGGACCGGGGATTTGAACCCACGACCTCACGATTATAAGGCGGGTGTCACTACCTCTAGACTACCACGGCTACTCTAGCCCACCACGTCGAAAAATACTACCAAACGTTATTTATTGAAAGACGAAGAATGAAATTCACTTTTGTGATATTATTTATTTTTTAGTGTGGGAATGGGAGACCAATATTTCCTACAAAAGAGAGAAATGCTGTTGCGTTAATTATCAGCCGATTTCGATAATATTTAGCAAAATTGGCTAACATTTAAATAACTATACTGTATTATACCAGCCTTTTTAATGGTCTACTGCAGGACGTAGGCCAACCCACGAAGCGTGATTGCGGGTGCGGGTGAGTGCGGCAGTGCGGGTTAGTGGATTCACATTACGCCATCAAAGGACATGTCCACAAAATGTATGGAGGCTGGTATATTAATAATCAAAGATTCTAACCACAACACTCGTTACATTTCGAGATAGTTCATATTTTTCTGAGTCTTTTACATCAGTTAAAACCAAAAAAGAGCCCTCCATTTTTTTAAAATTAATTTTGAATCTATTAGGATAAATAGGTAGTTTATCTCTAGCAACACTGATTAAGTAACCTCCAAATTGTTGAATAGAAGCATTTTTACCAATTAAACACAGTTTTTAAGATTTATTTGTCACATTGTACCTACTAACTGGTCACACTAGCTGGCTATAATATTTAATTTTAGCAAATTAAGAGATGAATGTGAAAGAATCAGCTACGAATGCAAGTAAAATAACGATTGAAGCACTCTATTATTGCTAAACTAGAAAAAATACATAACTGTATTATTGTTTTTCTTACAATTTATTTTCACATTTAAAAAAATGGAGGGATCAAAAAATCTAAATTATATATTTTTGAGAAGCCCATAAATCGAGCTCTCAAATGATGTATATATCATCTTGGTTCAATTTTTCTTTGAATAATATACCACTTGTGGACGTCACCTTTCTTCTAGGGACGAAGGCAGGGTACGTCACGATGTTTTCCTTCACCTAAAAGCCAGTGGTGCTAAACTCCATAGTTCCGTACAAACATTCCAAAGAACTCATTGGTACGGGACCGGGATTTGAACCCACGACCTCACGATTGCAAGGCGGGTGTCACTACCCCTAGGCCACCACCGCTTTTTCAAATATTGAAATAAATTCAGTTAAACAAGATTTCCGAGTATGGTTCAAATCGGTCAAAAACAAGTTGAAATACTACTATACAATAGACTTATGAATAATACTATACAGTAGACTTATGAAGATTCTTTTAAACACAGCCGAGGTCTAGGATTCAGAAAACTACTGGTCTAGTATGGTGCACACAAAAGTACTCAATCATTTTGTCTTTCTGATGTTTTCTATGTTTGAAGGCTTCAGGCTGTGAATCAATTATCCTGACCGTCTTGCGCGGCCTTTATTGCAAAACTTGGGGCATTAAAATTTTAAATTTAAATTGTTGTGGCTTGTCTTGTTTTGAATTGCATTTCAAGGAATAAAGTCGGGAAATGGTCGTCGTAAGAATTTTAATATGTATTGTAAATAAGTTCATATAGGTAGGATGGCTGGCCCTAGAGTCAGAGAGCCTCCTGAAGGCATCTGACTTGGCTTAAGGGTTAAAACAACCGGAACCCACAATTAAACGAGGTATCCGAGCCATGGCAGTGCTAAATTGAAAATGCCATAATATATTAGTATGGTCGGTCTTCGCATGATCGTACTAAACGTTGCTTAACTTCGATGATCGCTAAGTAACTTCTAGTCAAACTAGGCTATTGCTGCGAGGACAACAGTATTTATATCCCGCTAAAATTATCATTTTGTGTGAACTTTCAATATTTTTTCGGAGATTAAAAATGGGGAGAAAAGCAATAGAATAACCAAAAATTATCAGGGTACCAGTTGTTTGGTTGGGACAATATGTTGCGCCATTTGGTATTTTTATCATTCCGTAGTTTTAAGCTGGAAACATACTATCGGACGCGGCTTACGGACGCGACTGACAGCCGCGACTGATAGGTATCTAGATAATGAATGTACATTGAGCCGTGCAAACTATCGGACATAAGTCGCGGACGTCACCTTGGGCTGACCTTGAGCGTTCGGACGTCCGAGAGCGATCTGGCGCGCCGGATATTTTAAGACGTGCACACTGCTAAGTCGCGGCTGTCAGTCGCGTCCGTTAGCCGCGTCTGTTAGTATGTTTCCAGTTTTAGACTACCACTTCGAGTTTTAAATCTTTTATTTTATTTTGTTGCATTAAGACCCGAGTTCACCAACACTTGTTTAAATTAAACGTGTGATTACTGTTTTGAAACAACGGTGAGTGCTTAGTGAACAACAAAATTTCGCTAACAATTCGTTTACGATTTAACTAAAGGTTGATAAATTAAACATTTATCGGTGACCTTGGGTACAGCTATAGGACCCGAATTTAACCGTTGTATAAATAACTTCTAAGCAAGCATGATAAAAATGGTCTGATTGAGGTTTTGAATAGGCCTATGTATAACATAGGTTACATAGGACTATCTACAGGTTGATGCTGATTAATCGTCTTTGTTAAGCAATGCTACCAATAAGAATAAAATTTGAAAACAATTGGCATAATTATTTATTCCTCACAAACATGTAGCCTTATCATTCCCAAGTTCCCAACAAAGGAACCACAACACATCTGATGTCTCGATATGAACATCGTATATGGAACAAACCTCGGGTTTTATATCTGCAACATGTGGCTTTGAGACAAAGAACGGGCTGAATCGGTTCGAGAACGATTTCCAATGATGTTTCTGGAAGGTACAAAGTAAGAGATTAGCGAGTAATACAGAATTTGGAAAATCGTATAAAGTTTAGAATTCTGTATCTGTATCAGCCTTTTAATAGTCTGGAGGCCTACCCACGTAGGGTGATTGGGCCATATCCACCACGCTGGCCCAGTGCTGGTTGGTGGATTCACATACACCATCAAATTTCTTCTACGGACGTATGCAGATTGCCTCACGATGTTTTCTTTCACCGAAAAGCCAGTGGTGTGAAATTCCGTACAAAAATTCCGAAGAACTCATTGGTACGGGACCGGGATTTGAACCCTAACCTAACCAAATGGTAGATCTCCAAAACTCATTCTGGCAACATTGTGTTGTGAACAATTCAACTACTTCATTGGTTGTGAATGTCATATTGTCAAATTATTAATGTTCATTGTTTGTTATTGATATGTTTGTTTCTTTAATTCATTATTTTTCTTTATTTCGAATTACTATTGCTGTTGTTGTTTTTGTGATAATTAGGTATGTAATTGATGTTATATGATTGTTTAAAGTAGGCTAATGGCGTTTCAAAAGTGTATACTTGTATCTAATTGAAATAAATATGATTGAAATGAAATCATATTCTAAAAATTTGGTTTTGTGGTTTACCACATCATACCATCATAGCGGTATTAAGTTATGTTTTGTTGGATGACGACTTTATTGCCTTGTAAAGTAGAAATAAGAATGTCAATAGCGGTGTTTTCACAATTTCTATCTTCTAAACCATAAACGATTTAAAAATAATTCTTACAGTGACCGATACATAATTTTAAACTCTCTAAGAATGTGTTTAAAAGTGAAAAATGACCCCCTGTGGCTTAACGATGTTATAGCTTGTGGACGGCATTATTATAGTTCAGACGTGTTATTTTCGATTCACTTTGATAAGGTTTCATCCCATTCTCATCGCGCGCGGTTACATAATTTAATATGTTTCTTTTGTTAGGGTGATTGAGTTTTCTATTCAACACTATTACAAGCTTTATTTCTTTCTGTTCTGTGCTACCTCCGTCCAATCGTTTTTAAACCTCTCGATTTCGTCGCGCCATCGTGTTGGAGGACGGCCTCGGGGTCGACTGGACAGAGGAACCCACTCCGTTGAGACCTTTGCCCATCTGTCTGGGTGCATACGACTCACGTGTCCCGCCCACTCCCATTTGAGCTTTGCAGATTTTAGTCCAACGTCGCTTACGCCTGTCATGGAACGCAGTTTGGTGTTTTGGACGCGATCTACTCGTTTAATACCAAGTATACTGCGTTCCATTGCTCTTTGGCAAACCTGAAGGCGAGACTTCTGAACATTGGTGAGCGACCACGTTTGTGCACCGTACGTTAGGATGGGCAGGATACACATGTCGATGAGTTTTCGTTTCAGGGAGATTGGTAGATTCCCTTCATTAGCGATTTCATGGACCAGAAGCTCTTCCAGGCATTGTCAATGCGACAAAAGGTTGTAATCAAAAATATTTTGATTGTTGTTGTAAAAAATATTATTATTTTTTACAACAACAATCTCTGTAGTGATGTCCGCGAAATCTGCGTAACTTAGACCACCAAGTTGTACATCTGAATGCCTAAAAATAGAAGACGGTACTCGGATTTATATTTTCTTTGAGCCACGTGCATTCAAATGGAAGAAATTTGCAACGGAGAGTTTAGGTTTTGAAATTGCATTGGGATTTCAAATGCTTCCAACTGTCACAGAGTAACGTTATAAGTCCGTTTTACAAATACCTTTTTTTTAATATAAATTTGACTAATTAGTAGTAATAGCTTAGTTAATAAATAAAATATAAAATAAAATAGCCTTTTATTTCTTGCATTTTACAAAGCGATTATAAAAATTTTTTATAAACTAGAAGTAACAACTTACTAAACTTGTATTACCTACTTATTAATTTTCTGATATATTATTGTTATTTCTATGTAACTATCTATATACTTATATACTTGTGTTACTTTTTTACTTTCTACGCATTAAAGTATCTAATGTAAAGAATGTCTATGTATACTTGTGCATTTAAAGTTATGTTCTAAGTTTTTGAATAATTCTTTTTCTAAGTATTTATTTCCTTAAATCTATTTATCTCTAATAAGTTATTTGTCTCTGAGTATTATGTTTATTAATTTGCAAGAAATGGGTGAAAGCCTCCTCCAAAGAAGCCCACTTGTCTCTATCTATGGCCACTTGTAGCCATTTTTTGCCTGCTGTCTTAATAATGTCGTCTTGCCATCTCGCATAAAGTCTTCCTCTATGGCGTTTGCCCTTGGTCCTTTCCATGATGTTATTTTCTTTGTCCATCTCTCGTCTTGCAGCCGCGCAATATGTCCCGCCCATTTCCATTTTTGTTTCTCAGCGTAGTTTAGAGCTTTCATGGCTTTAGAAATATTTCTTATTCTTGTGTGTTTAAGCTAAGTGAAAGTATTTAAATTGATTTTGTCTAACTACTGTAACACTGGGTTATTCATTAAAGGGCAATAGAAAGAGCTAAGTCAATAATTATTTTTCGCAAAAAACGCAACACCGACTCACACAGTTTACAGAATTGGAATAATTTTCACGGATCGGTGTGACATCCATGTACATTTTTGTTGATGTCTCAAAAATGGCTCAGCTGGTTTCGATAAAATTTAATGGGACCACCTCAAAAACACCTTTATTCCTTCAAATTAAAAAATATCGGTTCATAATTGGCGACAAAATCGATGAACATACACAAAAAAATAGATGCAGACGAAAATAGTACCTCCTCCTTTTTGAAAGTCGGTAAAAAGATCAATTAGACTTAGACCATTATTAAGAACAACCTTTACTATGGAGCCTAACCGGACTCGATAAAATCAGCTGTCCCATACAAAAGAAATTGACGTCCACATAAATGGTATATTATTCAGAGAAAAATCGAACCCAGATGATATATACATCATTTGAAAGCTCGATTTATGGGCTTTCAAAAATATTTAATTTAGATTTTTTTTATCCCTCCATTTTTTTAATTGTGAAAAATAAGTTCTATGAAATATGAATAATAATAATACAGCTTTGTAGTTTTTCTAGTTTAGCAATAATAAAAGTGCTTCTATCGTTATTTTACTTGCATTTGTAGCTGATTCTTCCATATTTATTTCTTAATTTGCTAAAAATCAAAATTATAACCTAGCAGTGTGACCAGTTAGTAGGTACAATGTGACGAAAATCACTAAAAAAACTGTGTCTAATTGGTAAAAATGCTTCTGTTTAATAATTTGGAGGTTACTTAATCAGGGTTGCTAGAGACAAACTACTTATTGAGCCAAATATATTTATTTACCCTAATAGATTCAAAATTAATTAAAAAGGCTCGCACATCGAGAGTTCCGTACAAATCCAGAAAATTTCACAAAATTGGGAAGTAAAATATATATATTATAACCATCGACAAAAAAGTATTTTTTTCAATTTTCTCGTCATACATCGAAAATTACACATTGTCAAAATAATTTAAAACTTGTTTTAGCATATGCTAATGAAGTTTTTTATTGATACCTTACATGATACGATTTACTCACTTTGAATTTTGAACCCATATTTTGTAAATTTTGTGGCCCTATTTTTTGTGATTTAAATAAAAATGTACAGTTTTCAGATTTATTCCTATATGTATTGTGTACTCTAAGACAATGCTTTTTGCCAAATTTCATAGTTCTATGTCAACGGAAAGTACCTTGTAGGTTTTTATTTTTGTGAGTGTCGAAATATGCGGTTTTTTATGACATAAACGGCTCTAACTTGTTTTAAACGATAACTGAGAAGTTTTTCCTTTATAAAACTGTAAGAGACCATAGATATACATATACAGTTTAAATTTCAACTCAATATCTTTACCTACGTGTTCCTGAGATAAAGAGTCTTGACATACACACAGACGGACAGACGGACAGATGGACAGACGGACTACAAAGTGATCCTATAAGGGTTCCGTTTTTACCGTTTGAGGTACGGAACCCTAAAAACTAAAAAATGTACGAAAGTTAGTAGTTTACTAATGCAAACCAAAATTTGCACAAAAAGTATTTGATTGACTAAAGAAAATACAAACTTGAAAAAAAAAATCATAACTGTAGTACATTTCCCTGAAATAGTAGCCAATTTTGATTTTAATCCCAATATAAATATAGTTTAAAAAAAAAAAACTAAAAAACACGCATACTCGTAGGAGTCATTATTTTATTTTTATAAATGCATTGTCATCGGTTGTTGATAGATGTGCAAAGTTTAAAGAAAATGTAATCGCTCAAAGAAGGTCAAAATCGAGCTCAAAGGGGTTGGTTGCAAGCAAGCAAGCAAAAATACAGGTGAAACGTGTTAAAAACAGTTTGAATTACTTCGAAGTCGCACTTTAAACCGGTAAAAAACACGATACAAAAGAATCCTAGCAAAAACCGACGTCAATTTTCAAATAAGCTTATTGCAACTGAAGTAATTCACCGTACAAAGCAGAGCTCAATGAAATCACCTCCCAATGTATGAACAAGCCCGGAATGGCTCAAATAAGTATCTAAAAATGCAAATTGATCCTCCAATGTCGATTTAGTCGACAAACGGGACAAATGCGGTAAAAACCCGAAGAGATTTTAATTGGTCAATCCGCAAATTACTGAGTTGGCTTAATCTAAACACGTACTCTTGTTGAATTAGGGCGTAGGATTGAATGATGGTAGAAAAGAATTTATTTTTTTGAAGTAAAACTTATTTAGCGGCGTTGTGTACTTCATTAAAACTCGCGTGAGAATACATTATCTATATTAATAATTTCGTCAAGGGGTACGGTAGACTCGATTGAAACTTTATCTGAATGATAAAACATAAAAAAAATAATGATTTCGAGTCGACAACATATATCCGGAAAATTCGGATTATCGAGTATTTTAATAAATTATAACGGTGCTGACAAACAAAAACACGGTGTCCATATTGACACCGGATGACGGATGACATAAATTGAGAAGTGTTGCCAACACCACAAATAAAGAATCTGCTAAAAATGTGTTAAAATTGTGACAAAATAATGCTATATAAACATGCTAAAAATTGTGATAACATTTTTCAATATGAAATGAAACGTAACATAATTATAAAATTATTATTAATTAAAAAATATCTGTTTTAATCGACTATGACCTATTATTATGTTATCAAATAAAATGTAAGTATCTTGGTCTTGGATCTTGCCTACAGAGCGTAGTGCGTTCTCTGGAACTGCGTAAGACTAGCAGCATTTCCTTGCCCTTTTTAAGTCGAATCTTATAATAATTTCGTCAAGGGGTACGGTAGACTCGATTGAAACTTTATCTGAATGATAAAACATAAAAAAAATAATGATTTCGAGTCGACAACATATATCCGGAAAATTCGGATTATCGAGTATTTTAATAAATTATAACGGTGCTGACAAACAAAAACACGGTGTCCATATTGACACCGGATGACGGATGACATAAATTGAGAAGTGTTGCCAACACCACAAATAAAGAATCTGCTAAAAATGTGTTAAAATTGTGACAAAATAATGCTATATAAACATGCTAAAAATTGTGATAACATTTTTCAATATGAAATGAAACGTAACATAATTATAAAATTATTATTAATTAAAAAATATCTGTTTTAATCGACTATGACCTATTATTATGTTATCAAATAAAATGTAAGTATCTTGGTCTTGGATCTTGCCTACAGAGCGTAGTGCGTTCTCTGGAACTGCGTAAGACTAGCAGCATTTCCTTGCCCTTTTTAAGTCGAATCTTATAAGTATAAAATAGCATTTAAAGTTTTTACCGACAAACAATTGCGTAGCATAATTTTGAATACTGAATGTATTAAAACTGAAAGAAACCCGTTCAATTTCGTCATTTGAAAGTGGTAGCGTTAAAAACGATATTGCTGACATAAATCTGCAATTCTGCATGTAATTTTAATGGTAAAAAACTTATTGTACAATTATTTTACATGCTAAAAATATGACGTATGCTAAATTGCAAATAAATATGCTAAACAAGATGAAAATATGCTAAATTTAGCATAAAAATGCTAAATTGGCATCACTGATCTTGAGCAGTCAAGTTTTTTTATGTTTTGGGGTCGCATTTTGGTGCATTTGCCAGTGTTAAGTATTAAGTTTTAATAATTTTTGATAATATTGTATCAAAATAGTCACTGTCGTAGTCACGTTAAGGTCCAACCTTTGGTTAGTACCACAGATATCTAATATACCTACTTAATGTTTTCAATGATCCGAAACATAAAATAGGACAGGAGTGTAGGCTATTAATTTTGTGTATGTAGTAATCAGACTCCACTGGAGAAGCAAAGGATACAGGCTACATAAAGTACATCATAATATATCACCAACCGGCCTTTTTGGAAATCTATGAGCCTTATGTCCAGCTGTGGACGTCCTACGGCTGATAGATAGATAGATAATCATAGAAAATATAATACTTGCCATATACCTAATCTTTAAAGTTGACGTTGCCTTTCTTTTCGTTTTATCATAATGTATAGATACATTTTCAGTACTTATTCATTTAGTTTTGAGCAATTACTTTGGGATATTGTTTACACCCATTATTCCGAAATTACCTACCTATTTTTTAATATATGTCTTTCATAATTGTTTTGCTTGACCTTTATCATTTTGTTATCAGCCTAATCTCCTTGCCATAGATGAAGGATAAGTTTTCGCTCAGAGCAAAGCGATCCTTCCTTCATCTATGCTCCTTGCATTTGGTAATCATTGTCATGATTGTAAAAAATTGATGCAGCGAAGAGCTCTTCGTAAAGATGGTGTAAGGTAAATGATGGTAAATCAAGTAAAATTATGATGAGTGTGTCTGTATTATAAGTCATATTTCACCCGAGCGAAGCCGGGTTGTCATCTAGTATTAAATAAAACACCAGTTTTCACTCACGTATGATATACGGCCGGGCCGCTGGGAAACCCGACAGGTTTTGGAGTAAAATTAGTACTCCTTCATCAGGGAATACGCGCACTCCTGTCGACTGGCGCACGCGCACTAACATCGCGACGGCGGCTCGCCCGGCGATAGCTCGCGCCTCACGCGCCTCTGCTCGCGCCGCCCTCGCCGAAAGCGCTCTGCGATTTGCTTCAGGAGCTTAGTGGTGTTCTTCCGTTTCGTCTTTTGTCTTCGTCTTTCTAAGCGTTGTGTACTTTTTGGAATAAGTAAAAAGTCTTAAACTCGCGCGGCGCAGGGCGCTTGCGCGAGTGTACGTGTGTGATATTGTATTTTACCACATAAATGCATAGTACTTTATAATAATGTTCAAGTTTTCACTTCTGCCGGCACTCCCGGAGTGCATTCCGTCGTTTTTTTACTGTTTCATTCAAGTACATATTTGTCAAAATTGGATATTATAATGGCCTTTTTGACCGACGAACCGGAGGAGTTACTCAATTCGACGCGTATATATTTTTTATGTATAACTATGCGTAACTTCTTGCATAGTAGTCCTATATCAATAATTATTTTTTTATTGGAAAGAATATACTTTGAAATTGGTTTCATTTAAATTTTATCGAAATCGGCTGAGCCATTTTGATAAATCAACAATAATGTGAAAAATGCTACATCAATCCGTGCGAAATATTCGCGAATTCTGTAAACGGGTGAAGTCGGTCATGCTATTTTTTGCAAAAAATAAACTTGTTTTAGTATACGAGTAATTATTATCGAATTGGCTCAACGCGAGTTGGTGAATTTACATGCGCCATCGAATTCTTCTACGGATGTATGCAGGTTGCTTGACGATGTTTTCCTTCACAGAAAAGCTAGAGTAGGTAAGCATATAGGTAAATCCATTCTGAATTCGGAAGAGCTCATTGGAATGGAATCAAGTTTGAACGTCAAGTTGAAAAAAGCCGTATTGGTCTAGTGATAATGACACCCGCCTTACAATCGTGATGTCATGGATACAAATCCCGGTCCCGTACCTACCAATGAATTCCTTGGAATTTATCTAAGGAAATTCACACCACTGGCTTTTTGGTGAAGGAAAACATCGTGAGGCAACCTGCATACGTCCGTAGAAGAAATTAGATGGCGTATGTGAATCCACCAACTTGCTCTGGGCCAGCGTGGTGGATATGGCCCAATCACCATTTGTGGGTAGGCCTACGTTCTGCAATGGACTATTAAAAATGCCGGTACAGTAAAATACAGTTATAAGGCAAACGTTTTCCCAGTAGTACCTAATACGTTTTATAGGACAGGCTGCCAGAGGTTTCATCCGACACTGTAGAGAAACTAACCTTTTTATTGGCTTCTCTACATTCAAACTCTTTCGACGATAACACTGCCCATTAACAATTCTAATTATGAAAATTTAAAAATACTTTTGACAGGATCAGCAATCCTTGTTCTGAAAATTCTGGCAGTCTTGGGAAAGAAGTCATCAAGTAGACACGAAAGATGGTGCATGTCTTGTGGTATTTTAAGGAAATATGTGGTGTTAGTACATGTTAATGTGTGATCTTTGAACGTGGTGACGGGTCCCGCAGTGAAGACAGCATGAGCGTCTGGTAACATTTCTTCGCGAGGCTTCGGTCTCTTTGACCTTGTTTCAGGAGGACCTCATTTTTTGGGGCCACTTACCTTGGAGTACCGAGCTAGCGCTACAGGCGCCTCCATCTCAAGCGCCCTGCTGGCGCTACGACTATCAGTGGGTCCAGCTTGTCTACGCACCAACCTCGGCCAGCCTCCAGTGTGGTTCTTTGTGTGCTACCCTCTCCCCTGTTTGGCTAATATTCCACGGACTCTTTTCTTTTCAAAATTTTCTCTCTATTCGCTTCAAGATAAACATATAGACTATAAGTGCAGTGTTATTTCTATGGAGTAAAATAAATGTGTAACATTATGGTTAGTTTTCTATATTAATCTCCTTTCTTCGAACCGATAGGAATCCTAACCACTAGGCAGGACTCTTTGGGTAGGTTCTCTGAAGTCTCGTAACTTGCGGTGTTGCAACCAGCTCCCCCGCTTGCAACATACCGGTTCTTACTCTGATACTCTTAACCTGTGTTGCTGCAACCGGCTCCCCCGCTTGCCACATTACAGGTTTCCTCTCTAATCCTCTCTTAACTTGTGGTGCTGCAAACGGCTACCCCGTTTGCAACGCTACAACACGCATCTGCGATTGTGACATAATCAGCTGTTTACTTTGTGGATAGATGTCTTACGCTGCGCTTGCCCATACGCGCTCTTTATTCAATATCTGGCCAGCGTCATCGCCCAATGATACTTTTAGAGGTTTTATTGATTAATTTGGAAATCCACGAGTTGGTTAACAAAGGATAGTAATTTGTAAACGTTATTTTACAATTAAATAAGAAGAAACTGGTACAACTGAATTCAGACAATTGTCATAAATAAAAAAAGCTACTATCTGTATGAAAATCTATTTTTTCACATCCTTTCTACTTCAGTCTATTTCTGAGCTGTCCATTGTGTTTATTTTTAGCACACGGAACTATATTGGCGCGGGCATCTCGTCCGAAGATCCGGTATCATCCGGAATAATCCGGTTTTGCTGTTCGCACTGAGCGGAGCGGCGAGTTTTATGAACCGGTTTTTCGAACTCTATATGGGCGGTTTCAGACTAGCGCTATTTACGCGCGTATAAGCTACATTAAATAATCCAATTGAGCGCTATCGTGGCTCGGACGACACGTAACATTGTAGATCCCGCTTGTTTTAATCGTTTAGCCATGTCAGAGGCCTTTAGGCAGCCTAAAAACGCTGACACCAAGGCTGACATATACGAACTTACTCACTAAAGAAAACTATAAACCTTAACGTTGCAACATTAACTATTACAAAAACATCCAAAGCTCTTCCATTCAAAGCGCACTACAATAAAACCGCCACAGCAAATTAGGGCTATCAAAAGCAAACAAAATTAAAAACAGCCGCTACTAAATAACCACAAAATATCTGACGACGTCAGAAATTACTAAATGAACACTCCAAGACGTACTTTACGAGGGGCGTAAAAGCACCTCATTGTGCCAATTGCCAACGGTGCCAAGGCTAGAGTTAATTACCCACAAAAGCGGAGATATAAAACTTTACTGCGGATTAAATTTATTTTTACTCTGAGTTTGGCGATTGTAGGAGTCGTAGAAATTCGTTGCGCGGCTCGAGTCGAAAAGACGTCACTGAGAATTTTGGTTTCATATTAGGTATCACATAAGTCACCTTTTACATCTATAGGATAACTAATAGATCCCCTATTAGCTAGATTTACAGTGATCACCTTCCATAACCCACAATAGCGGAGATATAAAACTTTACAGCAGATTAAATTTATTTTTACTCTAAGTTTGGCGATTGTAGGAGTCCTCGGAATTCATCGCGCGGCTCGAGTGGAAATGATGTGTCATCGAGAGCGAATTTCGATTACAGGTTACTTAAGTGATAGTTATTAGCTAGAGTTAGTCATCGCGAACGCAATGGAACATTCCATTGCATCCCACAAAATGTGTGTATATATAAAACTTTACTGAGAATTAAATTGAAATGTGATTGCAAGATCGTTGAAATTCTTCGCGCGGCTCGAGTCAGAAAGACATGTAATTTGGTTCTATAGTCTTTAAGTGAGCTTTCGGTTTGAGGATATTACCTAACACCAGGGCCTATAATGCTTTGGTAATTGGTACGTCTATTGAAAGCAGCCAGCGATGCCTTCCAAGTAGTAGCCTACGATAATAACATTAACAACGTCTGGCAGTAATGGCTGCTCCGTCAGTAATCTTGTCTTGATGTCGTTGTTAACTAACTGCCCTGTAATTGTAGTATTTTCAGTTTAAATTTAGCTACGTAACACGTGTAAGTAAAAAAGCTATTTATGTATATTTAGTCGAGTTTTTACCAATTTATCAAAAAACAAAACCACTTGAACTAAAAAAATTAGTATGTATAGATGACGATGAAAACCCTAATCTAAAAGCCCACTACCAGCGGACACAGTTCCCAAAATGCTGGCCCCATTGCCACGTTGGATAGCAATACTGATCCTTTGGGCATAATGGAGGCCAGCATTTTGGTCACGTGTTGCGTCGACCAGGCGTGATGAAAGAGTAAATGTTTTTTGCTCCCGGTCCCCACGGTACTAAAGTTTTTTTTTTGTAATATATAGTTAAGTTTAAGGAATGTTACTTAAGTTTTGTGTAAATAAATTAACCTATTTATCTATTCATTAGTCCGGAAAATTAAATTAGCATGTAAAACTTAGTAAATACAAGGTTATTGAGAACTGGTGTACTAAGCCGAGAGGAGGTGATTTAGACCATCTTTATGAACAACTTTTACAATAGAACTAAACCGAAATTCGAGAAAAATATCAGCTGTTTCATACATTTGGTCGATTCTAAGTTGCAGTCTTGTATGGAACAGCTGGTTTTTTGTCTCGAATTTTAGTTTGGCCCATAGTGAACGTTGATCATAATGATGCTCTTACTTATCCCATTGCGACTTAGTGCAGGGTAAGCAGTAGGCAGATAACCCTGTATAATTAATCACTCCTAGAATTATGAACGAAGGCAGAAATAGCCTTAAATAGAAATCATATCGAAAATTGTACGACATCAAAATGGCATCGAAAACGCATAGAAACTGCTGTGACACTAACACCCCGGTCTACTCTATATGCGCTTGCATTATTATCTATCAAGGTAACAATGATATATGACAGGAATATTTAGTGCCCAAACATAAAAAAAACGTTTCGAATATGACCAAAGGGTGCTCTGCAGCTGTGTAAAATCTAAGTAACAAACAAATCACTTTTTAGACAATAGACATGATTTTATTTGCTACATAATCCAAACACATACATATACTAAACAACTAAAATTAGTCCGTACTAAATTTTGCTTTTTCAAAGAAGTCCGTACTAAATTTTGCTTTTTCGAATTAGTCAGTACTAAATTTAGCTTTTTCGAATTAGTCCGCACTAAATATTGCTTAAATCTGAAATTTTGTTGCCCAATTTCACATTAAAGTATAATATTATGATTAAATCAGTTTTTACTAAAAATATTTATTATATTACAATTAGTAATTAATTAGTGTTACTTTTAAGGCTGACTTATTATTTTAAGAATTATAATTGTTTTAGTTTTATGGCGTAATTTGTATAATTGAATAAATAAACGATTTAATTATTATATTATTTAGTTTATTTAGAGAATTCGCCCTCATAATAAATGACTCACTCTCATTATCCAAAATTTTCAACATTTCCCTGAAAAAAATTCAATAATTCCCACTCGACATAATCTCGGGAACATTCGAGTCAAGCGCCTATTTACGAATAAACAATATTTTAATGTTAATAAAGGAAACGAGGAGTCCCTTTGTTTCCGCCATTTTATTAGAATCTTGTACTTGAACACTTAATGAGACTAGGTGTAATTAAATTATTCTGTTTAGGTTCTGAAGTAAGTCGCTTATTACCTATGAATTAGGTAGGGAATGAATTATTTAATGGAGTTTTTACCCATCTGCTCAAGTAAAAGGATCGCGTTTTTCATTTTAGATGTATTTCAGTGAAGTAAAGTTCTAGTTTCCATAGGAAGCGGTGCCATATCATCATTCTGCTCTTCTTTGTATAAACACAATGATGTGAGAACTCAACCTTCTTCCTGAGGTCAAAAGGTCGCGTTATCAGATCACGTTGCAATGACCATGTTATGCTAAGGAGAGCAGCGTTATATTCAGTCTATAGTCACCCACTGCTGAGTATAGGCTTCTCTTGTTATACGATAGGCATACGACTGAGATGAGTGCATCTCAGTCGTATGCCTATCTCGTTTATGTTGGATATGACGTTTTACAGGTATATGAAACAAGATTGCGTTGCACATAAGTCGCTTTCAACCAATCTAAAAAAATATTAGGTACTTTAGAGAAAATAGGCTGTTTGACAAAAAAAAATATAATTAGTCCGTCAATAGATTAAAAAAACATATTAGACTCGTATTTTTTCTTTTGTCGATTAAACAAAAAATTACGAAGACATGGCCCATTAAAGTTTCGCGTGACGTCACAAGCGCGCTACAAATTAACCTACAGACTACGTCGCACTAGTGACTTCAGGACCCCCAAACTTTGACAAGGTTTATATTTGTCATTTATTGTTTGATTTACAAAAGAATTATTATGTATTGGACTAATTTTAAAAACGTTTTACAAGCTTTCATTAGTTCCACCTGTCCCGTTGTCTGTGTCTAGGGTTGCCAACTTTTTTTACAAGAAATAAAGTATATTCAGGTTTATGAAGTATATTAAACAGTATTTTAGAAAAATGAACAGTGTTTTATTTATTTATTGTTTCAACTATACTTTTAATGAAATACTTTAATTTTAAGTTGTAAAACAAAACAAGGTCCACGCGAAGAAAGGTTATGTTCTTAGAACGCACACACTCGTATGCCTGTCAGTGACTTGACATTGACAGAATCGTTCAGAGACTCAGTGTGATTGGTTTGTGGCTGCGTGCACTGAGCAGTGAGCGGCGAGCGCCCTCTGGCTAAAAAATAACAAATTTGTGTGAGCATCTAAGTTTAACACAAAATAATGTGTTTGCATTCTGATGCTGAAAACAGTATTTTGTATACTTTATTTTTGTTCAACAGTAAAAAGTATAATTTAGTGAAAAACAGTATAATACTGTTTAAAACAGTATAGTTGGCAACCCTATCTGTGTCGGTCTGTAATCAAGTCTTGAAAGTTAATTTTATTCATTTCCCTGTTTCCGATTAAGGTGAAATTTTGCATACATGTGTAAATTATGTGTCTTGACGCGTAGTTTGTCTTTCAATGGTAACCAGGGTCTGATGATGGAGCTAGAAGGTGGTCCTAGGAACTCTGTAACGAAAGGATGCAAATTCATCTAGTTTCGGCTCGTTTGATTCGTCTTGGCGAGTACATGTTCAGTAAAAGATTGTTATAAAATAAGTTTTTTTTTTATTATTCTTGTTCTTACCCAGGCATCATGCATAATGATGATTGATGAAGAAAAATGTTCAATATTATGGTCTCATTGGAAGAGACGCGGCATTGGACGTTCCACGGCTGAAATGACGTCGAACCACGCTTTAATACATAGTCTCTATTAAGCCGGAAACATACTATCAGGCGTGGCTGACGGACGCGACTGACAGCCGCGACTTAGCAGTGTGCTCGTCTTAAAACATCCGGCGCGCCAGATCTCTCTCGGACGTCCGAACGCTCAAGGTCAGCCCAAGGTGACACCGCGGTTTATTTATGTCCGATAGTATGCACGTCTCAGTGTACATTCATTATCTAGATACCTATTAGTCGCGGCTGTCAGTCGCGTCCCTAAGCCGCGTCCGATAGTAGGTATGTTTCCAGCTTTTTGATCTAACGCCTGACTAGAGATTGTACTCTAATCAAAAACAACCCATCTTTAAAATTTAAACCTAACCCCAAACTGCCCCACGCGTCGCTTTAAATTGCCTAATATTCATAAAAAAGCACGACTTCCATTTTCATTACAGTTAATGCCTGCTATAATCTTTGCTACACGTCGTTAAACCTCAGATATAGCTTAATATAGCTTAATAACATACACAAAAGTATTTGGACCTCAACAATTGAAGGGACGAGGGTTGGGGGTGTTCTCATCGACCGTTACTGGTCACTCGTAATCAGAAGAGGAATGTGAGGGCACTGGTGACAGACGGACGCACAGAAAAAACTTTACAGTATAGTTTTACTAAAAAACCCTAAAATGTACTGAGTTTTTTTTTCTAAACAATGCATGATATGTTAGAATACTAAGATATCAACGACTCAACGTATTCGTCATTATGACTCATGCTACTTTTTTCTGCAATTTCAAGTTTGGTCCCAACTAAAAGTTGGTCATTTTATTTATTTATTTAATAACTAAAACGGCACAATAGTTACAGTAACGTACATACAAACCAGTTGGCAAATTCTCGCAAAAATAATAGTTACATATAATCAAATAGTGAAATCAAATAAATGTCAAATAAGAATAAAGATACAATTTGGTGCAGTCATAATTAGAACTAAATCTTACATACTAAAAATACAAAATGAGTCAAAAGATGTCTTAGAATATGTGTGTCGTTTATAGACACTCATAAATTAATAAAAAAGACCTAGAAATGCTTTTTTAACAGACATTCTATATCAATTACGAAGGTTTTCCACAATTTACGTTCGAATTTTCAGCTCAGTGCGATACGTTACGCTAGTAATTGAATCTTTACAATGAGGCAAAAGGCTTAAACATTACTTGAGCGATTTTTCACTTAATAAAATCAATTTGATAGGTGATTATCTTTAGAAAGTTTTAAGAGGATTATAACCTGGAGTGAGCTAATGCTAATAAATGCATTAATAATAGAAATTTAACTTTTTTAGAGCGCTAATTCGCACTTTAAAATTATTATTATCTACAATGTTTTGAATCGATTCTATCATGTCCTTTCGCAGTCACTATCGTTGAAACCTCTCTGTCTTTGTACTGTGCGATTCAACCGTTAAGTTTATTATTACCGGGATAATTGAAAGGTGGGCACATGACCCAAGAATGCGGGTCGTATATGACCCATGTGGGTCGTATAATGATCCATGTGGCTCGCGTAACTGCTGAGAAAGTCTTAACAGAGATATAACTTGAGAAAATGCCATTTACAGTCAAGGTTTTAGGCAATGATTTTATTCTTACCGAGATAATTGATAAGTTTAAAAAAAAATACTAAAAAAGTTTAACCATTAACACGAAATGAATAAATGAATTGAAAAGTGGCGCATGATCTAAGAATGCGGGCCGTATATGACCCATGTGGATTGTATAGTGATCCATGTGGTTTACGTAACTGTTGAGCAAACCTTCACAGAAAGATACATTTTGTTAGTTGGTCTTTCAATCGAAGTTTTAGCTGTTGAGTTGTTACAGGGATAATTAAAAGGTGGTCGAATGTCTCAAGAATGGGGGCCGTATGTGACCCATGTAGCTCGCGCAAGTACAGTGCATGTCTCTACAGAGATATAGTTGTAATTTGCAACCAGGTATTGACTTGAGAGGGAATAGTTTGCGTAAATTGCATTTTCAAACGAAGTTTAGACTATTATAGTAAAAGTCGCATTTTCTAAGCTATATTATAGGCCCCATTAATGCGGGCCAAATATGACTCATGTGGGTCGTACAATGGTTCATGTGGTTCATGCAACTGGAGAGAATGTTTTCACAGATATATTATAGCTTGTGAAAGTTGTACTTTACATCAAGATTTTGGCTATAGGGTTTATTGTTACAGAAATAATGGAAAGGTCGGCGCATGATTTAATAATGTGGGTCGTATATGACCCATGTGAGCCACATAGCTCATGTAACTGCTGAGATCATCTTTACAGAATTCAGACCTACAAAATAATTTATGTCTTTAAAAAGCGTCGCTATGTCATTGCATATCATCAAAATAATAGATTAAAGAATGTCATAGATAAACCGACGAATCTCGTAACTTCCGAGAGAAATGAACGTAAAGCTCGAAACATACTATCGGACGCGGCTTACGGACGCAACTGACAGCCGCGATTTAGTCTATGAAAGTACACTGACCCGTGCACATTATCGGACATAAGTCGCGGACGTCACCTTCGGACGTCCGAGAGAAATCTGGCACACCGGATGTTTTAAGACTGTGCACATTGCTAAGTCGCAGCTGTCAGTCGCGTCCGTAAGCCGCGTCCGATAGTATGTTTCCGGCTTTATAAAATAGGTCTGAATTTGGAAAAAAAATAACACCTATTAAAATTTTATATGAACACCGGATACAACTCACGATTATTTGACGATTTTAATGAAGTAAAAAATAACACCTTTCAAGTACAGAATCAGATAAGGTTTTAATATCCTAAAATGTTGCATCCTTGTTTGTTACAAAGTATGGCAGTATATAGCAGTATATAAGGCGGTATAGTACCTATATTGTTGCCAAGTAAGTTAAATGTTAGATTAGTCATTACTGAGAAGTTATATCTCTGCAAATGTTTTCCTCTGCAGCTTAACCCTTACCACCAATAGTTTGCCCGAGATAAAGGTACCTCCAGGCGAGTAATTGCCACTAGAATTAAACTTAAACCAAAGGATGGGCAGGTGTATGCCCTCACTAATTGTTATGTCTAGAGATAAGAATACCAGACGCCAGAAGACTTAGTATAAATTTACATAGTACTGTAGAGGCCGAATCATACAAGTCGACCGATGTAAAGTTAGCTACAAGCTGCGCAATATCCAATCAGTTTTATGTGAGCTTTCACATCCGCCGCCTTATATTATTCAGCATATCGTTTTCATTCGTTTTCATTTACAATAGTTTCCGTGTGGCTACATACATTTTTGTAAAGTTCTGGTGGAAACGAGAAAATGCTGACAATTTTTTATGAAGCCTTGAAAAAAACGGTAATAGTTTTCGTTTACTGTGTTGTAAACTTTAGAAGGCGTGCTGGTCTAGTGGTAGTGACACTCGCCTTACAATCGTGAGTTCTTGGATTCAAATCCCGGTATACCAATGTTTTATAAAATTGATGGGCGGAGTTTCGTACCACTGGCTTTTTGGCGAAGAAAAACATCGTGACGCAAACTGCGTACGTATTTAAAAAAAAATTCGATGACATATGTCCATCAATCTATCAACCCGCACTGGACCAGGCGGTGGATATGGCCCAATCACCTTTCGTGGGTAGACTTACGTCCTACAGTGGACTATTAAAAAGGCTGGTACAGTACAGTAGAAGCTGATAATATCACGCGGGAGAAGCCTCGTAAAGATAATTACAATACAATACAAAATGTCACAAAATCAAATTATTATAAATCTATTTACGTTTAATAAAATAATGGGAAAATAAACAGAATAACCTAATATTCAATGTAAATACAGTACATTCAGTATGCAAAACATATGCAAAGTTCAGAGGAACAGAGTCCCTGTGGCACTCAAAGGAGCTTTCAAGCTGTATGTCCTGTTTCATAGCAGTTGAAACATGTTTAAATGCTTTGTAAACTTTGATTGCTTTGTCAGATGACAAACACAAAGTGAAACGATTATAGTTGATGTTTTTAAATTTCAATTCACTTGTTTATATGAAGTGCAATAAAATAAGTAGGTATCTGCGCTCTGTGACTTCCATCAATACAAAATAGGTCGTTGTTTTAAGAGGTTTGTGTAAAAAATTTAACTACAACTAAAAGCAGTAAACCTCGAAAAATATAACAGAATTTTCGAGTTTTATTTAAACAATGCACACTTCATTGCACATTCAAAATATTCTCAATAGCAGTAGTTGTAGATTTAGTTATTTCACGGCTCATCTCGTAGTATACAGGGTTATTTCTAATCAATTAGCATACTTTCAGGGGCTTATTCTGTACATGAAAACTAACAACTTTTGTTCTGCGACTTTTACTAATTCTCAAAAAAAAAGTTGTTCCATACAAAAATATCGTTCACCCGCGACAAAATGTATGGAACAGCTGATTTTTTTTTGAGTATTGACAAAATTCGTAGAGGATGCTAATTGATTGGAAATAACCCTGTATTTTTCGACACTCTAGAGACGATTTCATTCCCATTCGTTGAAAAAATGCCACAGTGTATTCGAGAAACAACCCATGGGGGTTCCAAATACATACGACGTAATCTGCTGGATTCTTGCGTGTTCATCTGACTAGTTAGGTGGAATGAAATAACTGTACTCCTTGCAGATTACATTACTATACATACCGATTAAATATATGAATTATGAATATATATTTGATTTATATATATGAATTATCTATATGAATTAGCCGTGGTGGTCAAGAGGTAGTGACACCCGCCTTACAATCGTGAGGTCGTGGGTTCGAATCCCCGGTCCCGTACCAATTAGTTCTGTAGAATTTATGTACCGAATTTCACACCACAGGCTTTTCGGTGAAGGAAAACATCGTGAGGCAACCTGCATACGTCCGTAGAAGAAATTCGATGGAGTATGTGAATCTGCCAACCCGCACTGGGCCCGCGTGGTTGATATGGCCCAATCACCCTTCGTGGGTAGGCCTACGTTCTGCAGTGGACTACTAAAAAGGCTGGTACAGTACAGTACATACCGATTACATAAATTATTAACATTTTGGTGGACGTGTCATAACTAGCAAGGTCGGGGACAACTGCTTAGCGATATGTGCTCGGGCTCTACGTTATAAAACATTGTCAGAATTCTGTGGCACATGCCGCCTGCGACCCATGAACCAACCAACTAGGTACAATCCTTTAAATGATCAATTTTTTATGATTTTTATGATTATTATTATTTGCATTAAGTAAGTTTTAAACGATGACTTCTGATATTTAAAATAATTTTTAGCACATTATGTTAATGGTAAATTAGGTAATTTCCTTTTCTCACAATGACGTAAATCTATTATAATAATGTAAAGCCAACTTTATAAGGGGGGCACGGATTTCCGAGACACAAGCTTAAAGCTTAGTTCGGCAATCCATAGCTCACAAATATATAGTAGCTAATAAATAAGTTCATTTTAAGTTAGTAATTATGTTAAATTCTGTATATTTTATGTTATTAGCAAAATTGTAATTTATTTGTGTCAATAAATTATTTCATTCATTCATTCATTCATTTCATTCATTCATTCAATATTTTATTTTAAATGATCGGCCAAGTGCGAGCCGGACTCGCGCACGAAGGATTCCGTACCATATGGTAGTTCCCTTAATATATTTTACTTTAATTATTTATTTTTGAAGACTAGATGCATCTTTCGGTTGTCGTAATTAATATTGAGCAAAAAATCATTTTCTTTGTATTCCCATACATACCCCGTTAAATACTTATTTTTTTTTTTTTTATATTCTGTGAAATAGTATACCTAGTCTTTAGCTGTTGTAAATTCTTAACTAATAATTGTTTTAAATAAGGGAAATATGATACGTAATACTTACTTAGTTTATTTTATTGTTTGTAATATTTGCTTTAAAAGGATCTCAATTGATAGAATTTAAAAAGTACAAATTTAATTTAATACAAGAACTTAGTCTTGCTTTATTATGGTATGTCCTAGAACCCTAAAGTTGTAATATATTATTCTAGAACTTAAGTTACTAAGTTACCCTAATACCTATTTTTTGTTACTGTAATAATTACTGAGACATATAAAAGGAGTAAATGTCTATAAAAATAATATTTTTTTACTATTGCTTTTATGGACATAGGTAATTATAATTAGTGATATAAACAAATTTTCGTATGCCATATTGGCTAATTGTGTCGATGTTAAAATTTTGTTGCAAAAATAAAAAAAAAATTTATCCTGTCACCACAATTTATGCGAATACGGAATTTTGAATTTGAAAATTTTAAGCATCTATCCGTCACTGTTAGTGAAAGCGAGCTAAAAACGGCTTTAAATTCAGGTTTGTTGTATGAGAGCCCCTGAAATATTTTTTTTCTGTTTTCAGTATTTGTTGTTACGGCTGCAATAGAAATACACCGTCTGTGAAATGTAAAACGTTGTAGCTATCACCGTTCCTGAGATACAGCCTGGTGACAGAAAAACTGACCGACGGAGAGACGGATGGACAGCGGAGTCTTAAGGTCTCGTTTTCACCCTTTGGGTACGGAACCCTAAAATTGAAAGAAAATTTTGACCGAAGTAGAAGAGCTGCGCTTGCTTTGATTGCTCAGTCAGTTGTCACTTATTTTCAGAGCTTAGCTATCCATGGATCAATGAAGTCCTCCGACTGATATTTATTTTTAAACGACTTCCAAAAAAGGAAGAGGTTCTATGTTCGTCTGAAGGTTTTTTTGCGTTTGTTTATCAAAATTTTAGCCAATTGAGAACCGAATTACATTTATTTTAGTTTAGAAGGGTATACTCCCGAGGTAGTCTCATTTAAACTATGTTCAAATTGTGTGAGCCATTTTTGAAAAATCAACAATAATTGAGCAAACTATTCGAATTTTGTGCACGATTGAAATCGGTCGTGATATTTTTTGCAAAATTAATTATCAACTATTTTGTGTAAAAATAATCATTCCAAAATTATATTAAAGTCAACATATAGCAGCCAATAGTCCCCAGATGACTGGAATCCAATCTAACGTGAACCAGCGTCACGTCTCATATTTATTTCAAAATGAAATTACATCGAAAACTTGGAAAAAATGCTACTCACGGGCGAACAAGCTTACAAACTTGTTTGGACATTGTCTTTGGTAACTACAATCATCACCTTCATCACCATATCAGGAAGTGCACTATTGAATAAACGCTTTCCTTAAGAATATTTACTAATATTACAAATCTGAAAGAGTTTGTTGAATTTTTGGTTTATTGGTTTGCCTCTTTTCACGTAGAAACGATGCTACGGATTGACTTGATTTTTGGCATAGTTTGTTTTATTCGAAACCAAGTCTTACCTGCGGTTTTGCCAGCGTTCCGTTTTGATTTTTAAGTTGTCCTGTAGAAAATTTCAATAATAAAATTAATAATCGATTTCTATGCTTTTTCAATGCTATTTTGCAGCTGTCTTAGGGTATTTTCTCTTTTTCCTTATTTTATGCATGAAAGTTTGCAGTCGATGTCACCTATCATCCATTAACGTTAAGCTTGTCTATATTTAGACATGGATATGGTAATATGGTAAAATTAAAACAGTGTTTTGTCTATTATTATTGTATACTACGGGACTAAGCGCTCTCTAGTCTACCCGTGACCACGGTCGATGCAACTCGACCGAAACGTCGGTATGAGGAGGTATTTATTTATCTCGTAATTTTAGTGCGCGATTAGTCCCGGAGTTAACTATGTCTTCAAATCGCGAAAGAACAAATGTTTTGTCTATTCTGCAGGAGCCACGATTTTTGTTGCTCCGTTGCTGCGTGAAAGAGGAACAAACCAACAAACTAATAAACCAACAAACACACTTTCAGATTTATAAAATTAGTAGGTGTAGAAGTAACAATAAGGAGTGAAATCCTTCAATGATTCTGAAAGCATGATAAAAATACAGGCACTGAACTTCGAGCAAATATCTACAGAGCTACAGTCCCTAAGTGAAAGTAGTAAAACAATTGTCCGAACGCCGCCATACATACTGACTTAGATTAGATTAGATTTACATTAAATTATTCACAATGACTCGTTTTATGTTATATGTCACCTAATTAGTGCTTGTAACTGAACACTTTGGCATCGCGCGGCGTTGTAGTCGGCTTGCAATCGCCTTACGACTAACTAAAAAGCCTGCCCACTACGTAGCTTGGGCAGAGTTTTGGCTCGGACACATTTTTTGCACTATTGTGAATCTAAATATTTGCTCGAAGGCACTGAATAAAAAATATCCACCTGAAAAAATTGTAAAGTGAGTTCTAGTTCGTCAAAATAGATGAAGTGATCGAGCTAACTCGTCTGTGTATACGCAGCTTAATAAGTTAGTAAGTTAGTCGGCAAACGTAGCTTATACTTGCCTTGTAAAATTGTTTGTAGAATTTTCTCGGTATTTTCTAGTTATTAGGATAAAACGGCCAGACATTGTTATGTTCAAGGATTTTATAAAGTTGCCAGGTTCTGCCCCTTTTATTTTCCCAGAATGATGCTGAGGGGAAAAATGTAATTATTTTATTGAATTTTGTACTTAGATTTAAAGCTAGGTAATTCGAACTTTCAAGGTTGTTTTTTTTGGAAGTCGTGTTTAAGTCGTTAAGAATTTTCAACCGTACACACAGCCGTGACACGCGTAATTTCTAAAAACCATAGCATTTTGTCTCATATAAATTTTATAGAAATCGATAATCAATTTCTTTATTCATTACAGTTGAAGTCGGTAGTGGTATTCTTCTTCTTCTTAGTTTTGGCGTCGCATTATTGTGCATTTGCCAGTGTCAAGTATTAAGTTTTAATAATTTTTGATAATATTTTATCAAAATAGTCACTGTCGTAGTCTCGTCATAGTCTAATAAAGTCGCTGTCAAGTCCAATCATAGTCCAAGTCATACCTCAGTAAAGCAGTGGAGACCTTACTAGAGGCGTCTATAGAGTTTTGGTAACAACACGGAACAACATGATACGTCAGATTATATCACTTGCCTACACTCATGCACGTAAATCAGCTCATAATCAACGAAATACCACCATTTTTCACTAATTATCACTGATAAAAACACAAGTTTAACAAAATAATACAATTAAGCGACATGATTTTTCCGCGTTCCCGCCAAAACTCGGTAGTGGTATTTTGACGAATAATAATTATTGTCACACGGTAATAAAGTTACAGTTACAGTAATAGCATACGATCGTGTGGTTTTATCTGCTTATCCCGTACGATTGCATGAGATCGGTCACAAAATCAACATGGTTTTCGCGCCGGTTTTTTGTTGATTGTATTAAGCCGGTTGTAAAGGGATAACATAGCTATAGCACTAGAGAGTCAGGTATCCAAGTGGCTGTCTCCAGCCTCAAACCACATTCCCGCATGCCCCGACTGATAGACACATCGCTCTGCGGTCGAGTACCTGTACGACCGTGAGCTTGCTCATAAGACAGGAGATTTAAAATTCAAACGGCACGAATATGAGCCGTTGCATAGAACGTACCATTTTGTGCCGTTTGGGGTTGAGACTTTAGGTCTGTGGGGGCTTGACTCTCACATTTTATACAAAGCTTTGCTTTTCCTTCCGCTTGCTCTGGTGGCGTGAGTAACTGGCGCTAGCAAGAGAAAAAGCGAAACCGAACGTCAGAGCTCTTTCACAATAACAGCGCGTGTTCACGGCGATTTTTTTCACCGGACAACGGACCGGTTTTTTTACCGGATTCTAGGTTGTGTATGACTTATAATGAACCATCGAATCTGGTAAAAAAAACGATCCGCTGTCCGGTGAAACAAATTGCCGTGAACACGCGCACTAAGGCCCCTGCCAGACGTTTGGCAGAGGTAGCACGTGACCAGAATGCAGGTATCTAATCGAGGCAATGCCGCCAGCAGTCTGGTCATGTTACCCTCTGCTACGCGCTTTTTGATTAGTTTTAATATGAGTTTAATTTTTGGTGTTTTTAGTATAAGTTTTTATTATAAGTGGGTTAGATTTAATAACGTCCATGATTTTTAGTTTAGTTGAAATGAAAGGCGGATAATAATATTACTTTTCGCCAAAAAAAATAGCACAAGAGACATCAACAGATTCAAATAATAGTTCGTACAAATCGATGTAGCATTTTTCACATTATTGTTAATTTATCAAAATGGCTCAGAAGTGAAAACTTGCTCCCTCCATCTTACGAATTTTCGATCAGGTTACGTCATGTCCTGGCGCGAGTTTTTTACCCATCCCAAAAAGTGCACAACGCCGCTAACGAAGTTTTCGGATTTTAAGATTTTGACGAAAAGTAAATGTAACATAACTTGGCTAGTTTTCCCGCCACATCCCGCCACTAAGCCTCACCCTCGTATCTCAATTACGGGCGGATTGTAATTGCGCATGCAGTGGACAAGGCTATAAGTACTAATTATTGGCGATTACTCCTAAATGTCTATTTACGACCAAACTACGCAGCTTGATAACTTCTCCACTCTCAAAACTCAAGCGCTTCGCTGTGACTATTTGAAAATAGTAAAAGTTTTTCTAGGAAAGTAGAAGTAAGTTTTTCTAAGTAGGTACAGCAACCATGAATTTTCTTTATTAAGACTAAAAAATAGAGATTTAGTGCTCTAGAGATTTTCAAAGATTTGTCGGGGAGATTAAAAGAAAGTACACGTGACCAGAATGCTGGCCTGTATTTTGGGCAGAAAGTCAGCCTCGCAATTCAGCGAGGCAATGCAGCCAGCATTTTGGGCACGTTGCCTGTGATTAGAGACTGTTTAAACCTTTTATAGGTTTAAACATTCTCTAATTTTTAACTAGTTTTCTTTAGATAGGGTATTTTAGTTTAGATAGGATAATTTATTTAAGTTTTGTTTTCATGTTTTATAAGTTAAAGATAACTAAAAAATTGGGTATCAAGGAACTCTTTTATTTGAAGAGAAAAAAGAAGAAAAAGATATGGCTCTAAAGTAACCGTTGTTGTCTAAAATTAGGTTGAGAACCCATTTAAACCAGGGTATCAAGTTTTGAAAACTGTAGTACCTAGCTAGGATAATGATTCAAAAAAACAAATCCATGTAGTAGTACTGTACTGTATCAGCCTATTTTTTAACAGTCCACTGCAGGACGTAGGCCTACCCACGAAGGGTGATTGGGCCATATCCACCACGCTGGCCCGGTGCGGGTTGGTCGATTCACATACGCCATCGAATTTCTTCTACGGACATATTGCAGGTTGCCTTACGATGTTTCCCTTCACCGAAAAGCCAGTGGTGTGAAATTCCGTACATAAATTCCAAAGAACTCATTGGTACGGGACCGGATTTGAACCCACGACCTCACGATTGTAAGGCGGGTGTCACTACCTCTAAGCCACCACGACTTCAATGTAGTATTAGTGTGTAGTAAATGGACAGGTTAACCTAATTGTAGTTTAAGTGTTGTTTAAGTTTCGTGAAATCATATATATTTAACACATTCCTACTCAAAAGACCTGTAAAAGTTTCCACGTAAAATTATTCTTCAAAACACAACACAAATTATTTCTCTATACGAGGCAGGACTAGGACGTGTCATAAACCACTACGGCCAGAGTAACGTTAGCAGACAAATAGGGTTCCCTCGGAAGAGCCTAGACACTAAAGGTAAGAACGCATTAGGAGATACCGCAGTGCATCTTTCGCTTCTTTTTAACCGACTTCTAAAATAAGAAAATACTATATTTGTCTTTATGTTTTTTTTGTAAAACATATTTTTATTTTGAAAGGGTGAACTACCAAAGTGATCCCTAGTCGGCTGAGTCGTTTTTGATAGGTAAATCAACAATAATTTACATGGATGTCACTTCACTAAACTATCTAAATTCTGTACACGATGGAAGTTGGTGGTGCGATTTTTTGCGAAAAATAATTAATGTATTTTTCGTCTTTTGTCCAGCAATGGACGTCCTACAGCCGATGCATATCTTTTGTCCAGCCGTGGACGTCCTACAGTCGATGCATATCTTTTGTCCAGCCGTGGACGTCCTACAGCCGATGCATATCTTTTGTCCAGCCGTGGACGTCCTACAGTCGATGCATATCTTTTGTCCAGCCGTGGACGTCCTACAGCCGATGCATATCTTTTGTCCAGCCGTGGACGTCCTACAGCCGATGCATATCTTTTGTCCAGCCGTGGACGTCCTACAGCCGATGCATATCTTTTGTCCAGCCGTGGACGTCCTACAGCCGATGCATATCTTTTGTCCAGCCGTGGACGTCCTACAGCCGATGCATATCTTTTGTCCAGCCGTGGACGTCCTACAGCCGATGCATATATTTTGTCCAGCCGTGGACGTCCTACAGCCGATGCATATCTTTTGTCCAGCCGTGGACGTCCTACAGCCGATGCATATCTTTTGTCCAGCCGTGGACGTCCTACAGCCGATGCATATCTTTTGTCCAGCCGTGGACGTCCTACAGCCGATGCATATCTTTTGTCCAGCCGTGGACGTCCTACAGCCGATGCATATCTTTTGTCCAGCCGTGGACGTCCTACAGCCGATGCATATCTTTTGTCCAGCCGTGGACGTCCTACAGCCGATGCATATCTTTTGTCCAGCCGTGGACGTCCTACAGCCGATGCATATCTTTTGTCCAGCCGTGGACGTCCTACAGCCGATGCATATCTTTTGTCCAGCCGTGGACGTCCTACAGCCGATGCATATCTTTTGTCCAGCCGTGGACGTCCTACCGCCGATGCATATCTTTTGTCCAGCCGTGGACGTCCTACAGCCGATGCATATCTTTTGTCCAGCCGTGGACGTCCTACAGCCGATGCATATCTTTTGTCCAGCCGTGGACGTCCTACAGCCGATGCATATCTTTTGTCCAGCCGTGGACGTCCTACAGCCGATGCATATCTTTTGTCCAGCCGTGGACGTCCTACAGCCGATGCATATCTTTTGTCCAGCCGTGGACGTCCTACAGCCGATGCATATCTTTTGTCTAGCCGTGGACGTCCTACAGCCGATGCATATCTTTTGTCCAGCCGTGGACGTCCTACAGCCGATGCATATCTTTTGTCCAGCCGTGGACGTCCTACAGCCGATGCATATCTTTTGTCCAGCCGTGGACGTCCTACAGCCGATGCATATCTTTTGTCCAGCCGTGGACGTCCTACAGCCGATGCATATCTTTTGTCCAGCCGTGGACGTCCTACAGCCGATGCATATCTTTTGTCCAGCCGTGGACGTCCTACAGTCGATGCATATCTTTTGTCCAGCCGTGGACGTCCTACAGCCGATGCATATCTTTTGTACAGCCGTGGACGTCCTACAGCCGATGCATATCTTTTGTCCAGCCGTGGACGTCCTACAGTCGATGCATATCTTTTGTCCAGCCGTGGACGTCCTACAGCCGATGCATATCTTTTGTCCAGCCGTGGACGTCCTACAGCCGATGCATATCTTTTGTCCAGCCGTGGACGTCCTACAGCCGATGCATATCTTTTGTCCAGCCGTGGACGTCCTACAGCCGATGTATATCTTTTGTCCAGCCGTGGACGTCCTACAGTCGATGCATATCTTTTGTCCAGCCGTGGACGTCCTACAGCCGATGAATTTTTTTTGTCCAGCCGTGGACGTCCTACAGCCGATGCATATCTTTTGTCCAGCCGTGGACGTCCTACAGTCGATGCATATCTTTTGTCCAGCCGTGGACGTCCTACAGCCGATGCATATCTTTTGTCCAGCCGTGGACGTCCTACAGCCGATGCATATCTTTTGTCCAGCCGTGGACGTCCTACAGTCGATGCATATCTTTTGTCCAGCCGTGGACGTCCTACAGCCGATGCATATCTTTTGTCCAGCCGTGGACGTCCTACAGCCGATGCATATCTTTTGTCCAGCCGTGGACGTCCTACAGTCGATGCATATCTTTTGTCCAGCCGTGGACGTCCTACAGCCGATGCATATCTTTTGTCCAGCCGTGGACGTCCTACAGCCGATGCATATCTTTTGTCCAGCCGTGGACGTCCTACAGTCGATGCATATCTTTTGTCCAGCCGTGGACGTCCTACAGCCGATGCATATCTTTTGTCCAGCCGTGGACGTCCTACAGCCGATGCATATCTTTTGTCCAGCCGTGGACGTCCTACAGTCGATGCATATCTTTTGTCCAGCCGTGGACGTCCTACAGCCGATGCATATCTTTTGTCCAGCCGTGGACGTCCTACAGTCGATGCATATCTTTTGTCCAGCCGTGGACGTCCTACAGTCGATGCATATCTTTTGTCCAGCCGTGGACGTCCTACAGCCGATGCATATCTTTTGTCCAGCCGTGGACGTCCTACAGCCGATGCATATCTTTTGTCCAGCCGTGGACGTCCTACAGCCGATGCATATCTTTTGTCCAGCCGTGGACGTCCTACAGCCGATGTATATCTTTTGTCCAGCCGTGGACGTCCTACAGTCGATGCATATCTTTTGTCCAGCCGTGGACGTCCTACAGCCGATGAATTTTTTTTGTCCAGCCGTGGACGTCCTACAGCCGATGCATATCTTTTGTCCAGCCGTGGACGTCCTACAGTCGATGCATATCTTTTGTCCAGCCGTGGACGTCCTACAGCCGATGCATATCTTTTGTCCAGCCGTGGACGTCCTACAGCCGATGCATATCTTTTGTCCAGCCGTGGACGTCCTACAGTCGATGCATATCTTTTGTCCAGCCGTGGACGTCCTACAGCCGATGCATATCTTTTGTCCAGCCGTGGACGTCCTACAGCCGATGCATATCTTTTGTCCAGCCGTGGACGTCCTACAGTCGATGCATATCTTTTGTCCAGCCGTGGACGTCCTACAGCCGATGCATATCTTTTGTCCAGCCGTGGACGTCCTACAGCCGATGCATATCTTTTGTCCAGCCGTGGACGTCCTACAGTCGATGCATATCTTTTGTCCAGCCGTGGACGTCCTACAGCCGATGCATATCTTTTGTCCAGCCGTGGACGTCCTACAGCCGATGCATATCTTTTGTCCAGCCGTGGACGTCCTACAGTCGATGCATATCTTTTGTCCAGCCGTGGACGTCCTACAGCCGATGCATATCTTTTGTCCAGCCGTGGACGTCCTACAGTCGATGCATATCTTTTGTCCAGCCGTGGACGTCCTACAGTCGATGCATATCTTTTGTCCAGCCGTGGACGTCCTACAGCCGATGCATATCTTTTGTCCAGCCGTGGACGTCCTACAGTCGATGCATATCTTTTGTCCAGCCGTGGACGTCCTACAGTCGATGCATATCTTTTGTCCAGCCGTGGACGTCCTACAGCCGATGCATATCTTTTGTCCAGCCGTGGACGTCCTACAGTCGATGCATATCTTTTGTCCAGCCGTGGACGTCCTACAGCCGATGCATATCTTTTGTCCAGCCGTGGACGTCCTACAGCCGATGCATATCTTTTGTCCAGCCGTGGACGTCCTACAGTCGATGCATATCTTTTGTCCAGCCGTGGACGTCCTACAGCCGATGCATATCTTTTGTCCAGCCGTGGACGTCCTACAGTCGATGCATATCTTTTGTCCAGCCGTGGACGTCCTACAGCCGATGCATATCTTTTGTCCAGCCGTGGACGTCCTACAGTCGATGCATATCTTTTGTCCAGCCGTGGACGTCCTACAGCCGATGCATATCTTTTGTCCAGCCGTGGACGTCCTACAATCGATGCATATCTTTTGTCCAGCCGTGGACGTCCTACAGCCGATGCATATCTTTTGTCCAGCCGTGGACGTCCTACAGTCGATGCATATCTTTTGTCCAGCCGTGGACGTCCTACAGCCGATGCATATCTTTTGTCCAGCCGTGGACGTCCTACAGTCGATGCATATCTTTTGTCCAGCCGTGGACGTCCTACAGCCGATGCATATCTTTTGTCCAGCCGTGGACGTCCTACAGTCGATGCATATCTTTTGTCCAGCCGTGGACGTCCTACAGTCGATGCATATCTTTTGTCCAGCCGTGGACGTCCTACAGCCGATGCATATCTTTAAAATGGAGCCAATTTGTTTCCATACAGTCTATAAGAGCTGTTGGATTGTATCTAAGAATATATTTTTGACCGATGCGGAGCGAAGTACTTCGGATTGACATGGCGATTGTGATTTCGTCTGTCGGGATGTTGGATTTCGTCTACAGGTCGCATTTTTAACGAATCTCGACGAAACTTGGTGCACAAGTTTTGTATATTACTAGCGACCCGCCCCAGCTTTGCACAGGTGTATTAAGTATTATAAATCTTCCTCTTGAATCACTCTACCTATTTGAAAAACCGCATCAAAATTTGTGAAGTAGTTTTAAAGATATAAGCATACATAGGGACAGACAGAAAGCGGGAAGCGACTTTGTTTCATTCTATGTAGTGATTGGATTATTCTGTCGTCAGCGATTTTGGATTAGGGGGGTATTTCCCTAAAAATAATATAAATAACTATAGTTTAAAAAAAAAAACTAAAAAACACGTTTAGGAGTCATATTTTATTTTAATTTTTGGCTAATGAAGGGAGATCTACCAATCTCCCTGAAACGAAAACTCATCGACCTGTGTATCCTGCCCATCCTAACGTACGGTGGACAAACGTGGTCGCTCACCTATGTTCAGAAGTCTCGTCTTCAGGTTTGCCAAAGAGCAATGGAACGCAGTATACTTGGTATTAAAAAAGTAGATCGCGTCCGAAACACCACACTGCGTTCCATGACAGGTGTAAGCGACGTTGGACTAAAATCTGCAAAGCTCAAATGGGAGTGGGCGGGACATGTGAGTCGTTTGCACCCAGACAGATGGGCAAAGGTCTCAACTGAGTGGGTTCCTCTGTCCAGTCGACCCCGAGGCCGTCCTCCAACGCGATGGCGCGACGAAATCGAGAGGTTTAAAAAGGATTGGACGGAAGTAGCACAGAACAGAAAGGAATGGAAAGAATTGGGGGAGACCTTTGCCCAGCAGTGGGACAGTACAGGCTAAATAAAAAAAATAAAAAAAATGTATTGTCATCGGTCTTTGATAGGTGTTTTGCACACCTATCAAAGACCGATGACAATACAAGACACACATACAGTTTTAAGAAAATCTGGTCGCTCAAAGTAGGTCAAAATCGCTCAGAGGGGTTGGTTACAAGCAAGCAAGCAAACATACTGAAACTAATATAACTATTTTATCAGCCGATTTCGATAACATTTGGCAAGGTCTTTTAGTAGGTATCTAATTCCTAACAATATTTGCAGGTACGTACCAAATTGGTCAAGAATGGTTGAGATATACCTACCTACTATAGACTTATGAAGATTCAATTAAAGACATGTGCCTTGAGGTCTTAACTATTCGGGGGACTACGAGTATATTTGTTTCTTTATAATGACTGAAAAAAATCCATTCACACATGTTTAATCTAAATATTATATTCTAATATCTAACACTAGCATTTATTATTTAAACATTATATTCCAATTCCACTTTAGCTAAACGTGACATTTTGGTTTGATCATTTTGATACTTATCGAACATGCCTTTGTGAAACAGTTCTCAGAAATAAGTCATAGCCTATTTGTTCCTAATTGTGTTTACTTACTATGTCAAGCGTGTAGCTTATCATGTAAAGCATTTACTTAACTAATAAGTCACGTAAATTCACGTCACATAAGTCAACATAGGAACTTAAACGCAACGTTGCATGTCGCGCCCGATTTGCGTGTGCATTGTAATGGGTTCTTACCTTAAGCTGGCTCATATTTTGTACGGAACCCGAGTGGTGTAGAAATTAATTAGGACGACCGTAGGGTTATAGTTATAGGGGTTAACGGAAAAATATATTGGACTGCGGCGGCCAGGGAACGTTACTATGCTGGGGCAGCGAGCTGAAAATGTATTTTGGTTGGTCAAATGGTCACTTGTGTTTAAGGTTGCCAGGTTTTTTCGGAGCTATTTTTGGCCAGTTTTTAGACCAAAAAGAATAGTAAAATATTAATAAATAAATATTAGGGGACATCTTACACACGGTCTCTGACCCCAAACTAAGCAAAGCTTGTCTTACGGCTGCCAGAGACTGATATACTTACACATTTTTAAATAAATACGTATATAGATAATACTTAACACCCAAACACAGAGCAAACATAACATAAATATTTGCCCTGGGTGGGAATCGAACCCATGCCTCTTTGCCCTAGGAGTCAGGGTCACTAACCACTGAGCCACCGAGGCAGTCATAGTGTTTCTAGTAAAGATTTAAAGATACTTGTGTTGTAAGTATCTTAAGTACCTATTGAAAGGACGACTTAGACAGGTTTTTTTTTGTGCAAGATAGATCACATACTTATTTATCTTTAAGCAGCTTGCAGAGATGTTGTCTGAATGCATTTCTAGTGTGGTGTCTGGTATGCTTACTAAAAATATGTACATAGGTATTCTTTGTTCTACAGGGTTATCCAGAACAGGTGTGCTAAGCCGTAAGGAGATGATTCAGACCATGACGATGAATAGATTTTACTATAGGGTCAAACCGAAATTAGAGACAAAAATCTGTTTCAAATATTTTGTAGATTCCAAGTTACAGTTTAGTATAGAATAGTCTTAGACCAAATAAAAAAAATGTTATGAACAAACAATTGAGACCGACAAAACTACGCCTTGGTTCGTCAGTCTAACTATGGCGGCGCAACACCTACGCACTCACAACATGTATAAAAAACCGTCCTCACTTGTCTGTTCATAGTGTTATAATGTTAGTACTGTACCAGCCTTTTTAATAGTCCACTGCAGGACGTAGGCCTACCCACGAAGGGTGATTGGGCCATATCCACCACGCTGGCCCAGTGCGGGTTGGTGGATTCACATACGCCATCGAATTTCTTCTACGGACGTATGCAGGTTGCCTCACGATGTTTTCCTTCACCGAAAAGCCAATGATGTGAAATTCCGTACATAAGTTCCAAAGAAACTCATTGGTACGGGATCGGGATTTGAACCCACGACCTCACGATTGCAGGTCGGGTGTTACTACCACTAGACCACCACGGCTGATAATGTTAGTGCTGCGTATAATAAATACAATAACGAAGTGTCTTCGTCTTCATAGAGACAATAGAAAAAGTGTTCATGGACACATTTTTAGTTATTATACTTACAATAGCACTAAAAAAAACACCGGTCAAAAAAATTAGTACTCCTTCGTCAGGGAATACGCGCGCTCCCGTCGACTGGCGCGATACATGAGTAAAAACTGGTGTTTTCTTTAGTATAATGAATTCTTACCCGAGTTTTAATGAAGTACTTACAATATCAATTTAAGTTATTAGATTTATATAACTTATTAGCCCATGGTTAGATTATAATATTTAAAAAAATGCTCATCCGTGTATCTATATCTTTAATTGCTAACTATAATTGCTCACGATGGATTACCCTCTCCAGCTTAGTACATTAGAATAGACTAAAGAGTTAAGAGTTTTTATCTCCAAAATAATATTTGAAAATAAGAATATCAATAAAAGAACGGTATCCTCCACAATCACGCACTTCCGATTACCATAACAGCAGCGGATGCCAACATCATTCCCCATGTTGTCATATAAATTCATAAAAAATACAGGAAAAGGTAAAAGGGCTCCGAAACTTATGGTCGCAATTCGTCGTGATGGCTCCCTTACGATGCGAGTGGTGCTAGTAGTGTGCCGCGGTGCCACTTGTGATTTTAAACATTTTCGTTTTATTTAAAAAAAATCAACGGTTTGCTCTCCGAGAGCAGAGCCCGGACACTCCGCGTTTCTTCATACACAATCTGCTGTCTTACGCACACAACACTATATTTATTCATAGACACTACACATACGCACGAACGCTACACGGGTATTTGCAGCGACCAGAGCAGCCCGCGCCCAGAGTAGTAAATCGTGCCCTGACGCGGGGTGGAAGTGAGGAAGACTCAAACTGGTGGGGGGTAACGAGTGGCCGTTCTATACGTAGTATTATTATATCTTCTTTGCCGAGAGTGCCGGCAGAACTGAAAACTTGAACATATAAAGTATAATATGTACTATCATTGAAGTGGTAAAGTAATAATATCACACAAGCATACTCGCACAAGCGCCCTGCGCCGTCTTACAAGTTTTCGATCAGGTCACTTTTTTAATATTCTATTCAAGTTACAAAAGAGCTGAAAAGCTCAGAAAAACTGCAAAAGTTTCTTCTTTTTGAGGTGTGATTTCCTACTCGAGATCTTCTACTAGACTCTGCGCTACCGAAGTCCGATAGACGAGACGCTACAATATCAATCTCTTGATACATTATACAACAAAGTCGCTTCCATGTCTGTCTGTCCCTATGTATGCTTGATATAACAAAATTAATAGGATTTTGAATATTTATAATTTATCGAAGCATGAAATCAAAATTAAAATTACAAATTGGCTAAAATTAATGAATTCAGAAGAAACGGAAAAATTGATGGAAGTTTTGAAATAGTTTTATTTTGTTGGTAGGTACTATTTAATCTAATTATCACTGATTGAAGTTGTCTTGTTTACAAGATTACACCCTCTCACATTCATACATGCATAATACACTCTCACTCACATAAACACACACACGTGTGCATGACCTCATGTTTCACACATACATGCATTACACTCTCACACATATTACTCAAAGAGAGATTTTCACAAAAGTTTAAGTTGAAAATTCTTTTCAATTTTTTTTTATTTTAAGTTGTTAAATTATTAAACTTTTCCGAAATAATTGTTAAAACCTATAGTGAAATTTAATTGGTAAGCACTTAATTATGGCATTATAGGGAGGTTGCTGTACGCTGAACACAGGCACTAGCCTAGTTCGGCAACAGTATATTATGTTGTACATTTTGTTATGATAGATCATAATTAAAATTTTATTTGTAATTTGTTAACTATAGAGTAATAATTATTTATTTTATCTTTAAAACTATACGAAACGGATTTTAATGCGTTTTTTCAATAGAAATAGAGTGATTCAAGAGGATGGTTTATATGAATAATACACCTGTGCGAAGCCGGGGCGGGTCGCTTGTTATTATATAATTTACGAATAAGTAAATACCGACTTTGTCTGCAGACAATTTTTTTAAATAAATTATATAAGTATATAAATGGATAAGTTTGAATGAAAAAATATAATAATGATAAAGATGACATGTTAGTTCTAAATTATTAAACTTAGATGTTAAAAAACTTATAAACACACATCGAAACCTTCACATTTACGTTCACTCAAGTGGTACTCTTTACTATTAGTATGTTTATCCCATAGCACGGGAATGCCATAATATATTTCCGATCTTGTGCCCAATTTATCAGCAAAATGCTGTGGTTTGTTTTACGAGTTATTTTTGTATTCTAAATAGGCTTGCGTTTGTTGGTATTCTGATTGATGTGAGTATATGGTCTAGAATAGGGGAATGCTTATTCAAATTATTATTTATTCAATTAGTGAGCATTGATTTATAAGTTTGAGGTTAAATATACTCGTAGCTCCCCTAACGGAAGACCTCGCAACAAATCACTTTAACAGAATTTTCATAACCATATCTCTACTTGCTCTTGACCGATTTTGGTCATACTCGCAAATTACCAAACATTATATTCAAATAATACTGAAATAGGCTTATAAATAGCGCGACAGGACATTTCACCTCTTGTTGAAGCCCAATAAAAAATCACTGACTTTAAAAAAAACATTAATTTAAACCCATTAGCGCCCAAACCGAATCTGCCCGCTTGCCCGCCTAAAATTGCGTGCACTTGTTATTTATTGCTACTATGGACTAACTAACATATTAAATAAGAACAGTCAAATGGGTAAATATTTTTTTTCATACGAGTTGTGATTGTGAACCCATGCGTGTACACTGGGCGGATAAGGTAGGAAAATTTTCGGAGAAAAATTATTCTATTGAACGGCAAATGCCGTTTTTTTTAATATACTAAAACCAACCCTAACAGTTGTATCAAATTACACATTAAATTTAATTTTTCAAATATTTTATGTTATGACTATATTTTATTCTGCGCCGCGCATGGTCGCAAATGATGTAAAGCGTTCCTAAATGATAACCTTGGCTTAAGTGAAATTCATATTGATGCTACGAGTATTTCAACTCCAAAACATTGGCCAAATGTCGTTTAAAGTTACACAACGGTATCACTTCGTTTTTTGTTATTTTCCGAACTTTTTGCTAAGAAATTGCTATCAATATGCACGTTCGATAGTTTGATGTCAAAAAAATGGTACTAACAAGCATCGTTTTATCAATTAACATAAATTGTAGATCTTTTTGTGTCCTAAAAAGCTATTTTTACAAATTTCAGATTTTTCTGCTCTAGCGGGCCAAATTCTATTCCAATCTTTCCTTTTTTTCTTATTTTCTTTCGAGGTAATATTTGTAGAGCTAGAGATAGTCAAATAATTGTTTTCTATTGTGTTGTAATATTCGGTAGGTTTTTGACAGTCGCGGCTCATTGTTGTTTTCTTGTTTCCATGTCAACGCCATCCGAGTCTGCGCAGACCGCCCACGTCACGGTCTGACGTCCTGACGTCTCCACTTATAGAACCTAAGTTTATTTTTATTTATATTTGTAGTATAATTCTTGTTATTCATGGCATTTTGCGCCCCGGCCGGGCCAAATGCAGTTTCCCAATACGTTAATGTGTCGCAGGGGGACATGATTCAGTGCCTAGAGTGTTCCCAAGTGCGATTTTTTAAAGGACAGAAAGGCCTCAAAATTCATCGTACGCGGTGCCATAAAAATAGCCAAATTACACTTTCGGCCCCTATCGCAGGCTCTGATGGAGCCAGCAGCAGTCCCGTGAGCGCTGCTGCTCCTTCCAAACCGCTTTGGGAGGTTCTTAGCTCACTCAAAAGTTCTCTTCCTGTTTTAAAACGCATCCCGCGTGGTGCACGTTTTTCGGTTGCGCAGTGTTTATCTGCTGCTATTCGGAATGTTATTTCTAAAAATTCTTTAGACGCCTGGGAACACCTCTTGACTTTTCCCTACGTTGTGCTTTACGTACATTCGGACCCAACAAACAAAAAATCCCTTACCACTAGGGTAAAGGAAAATTGCGTAAAGTACAGCGCATTGGAAGAGAATTCTTTAGATTTTGAAAGCATTATTCCGCCAACAAGGCAGAATAAACCAAATTCTAAAAAAACAGACGATTCGGTTACCATTAAAATAGTAGAGAGCAAAATTAGTGATGGCGATATCAAAGGCGCCGCACGAGTCCTGTTCTCCAGCGATACTATTGCCCCCCACACACCCGATACGGTCCAGTCACTCCGTGACAAGCATCCGCCGGCAGCATGTCTCCACCTGCCTGAGCCACCACACCCTGATGACGTTGTCATTGAAGTGTCAGCTCAGGAGATTGCAGCGGCCGTTTCTTCTTTTCGGAGCGGCTCAGCCGGAGGCCTAGATGGTCTCTCGCCTCAACATCTAAAAGATCTTCTATCTTTTAGCTCTGGTGAGGTGGCTGAGTCTCTCTTGAGAGAATTAACGGGTTTGGCAAATCTCATGTTATCTGGGCAGGTCAATGATGACGTTATCGAAGTCTTGTATGGCGCTAACCTATGCGCACTTGTCAAAAAAGATGGTGGCATCAGACCTATTGCTGTTGGCACCACATATCGTCGTCTCGCAGCCAAAGCCGGTTGTGGAAAAAAGGTTGCTCTTTTGAGTAGCCTTTTTCAACCAATACAGCTTGGCTTTGGTTCGCGGGGTGGATGTGAGGCTGCTGTTCATTCGCTTCGTACTTTTCTCGGTCAAAATTGTGGAGAAGTGTTGCTTAAGGTGGATGTCAAAAATGCTTTCAATTCGGTTAATCGAGACGCCTTGTTAGCACAGGTCAAAGACAAAATTCCCGATCTTTTCAATTTTCTTTGGCAATGCTACGGCAAACCCACTAAATTAATTTACAAAAATGATGTTTTGCTATCTTCCGTTGGCTGTCAACAAGGTGACCCTCTCGGACCAGCCATTTTCAGCCTGGCCATTCATCCAATTGTTCAACGTCTCCAATCTAAACTCAACGTTTGGTATCTGGATGACGGGACTTTGGGTGGCGATGCGAGCACAGTCCTACGTGATTTGGAAATTCTTATTGACGAGTTTCGTCAAATTGGTTTTGAGCTAAATTTTTCGAAATGCGAACTTTTCGTTTGCGACTCATGTCCGGATAAAGATTTGATACTTAACAAATTTAATGATTTGGCACCTAACATCAAATCGGTAGACAAGTGTTCTCTTCGCCTTCTAGGTTCGCCGATATTAGATGAGTCTTTTCCGCCTTTCGTTCAAGAAAAAATTCAAAATTTTTTGAGTGCCTCTGATAGGCTACTCAAAATTAACGCCCACATGGCTTTTACTATTATAAGATGTTGTCTGTTTGTACCAAAATTTATGTACGCTTTACGATGTAGTCCATTGTGGAAACACAATGAGCTCCTTTTGAGCTTAGACGATGTTGTAAAGCAGTCCCTAGTATCGGTTTTGAATATTGACATGAGTGAAAGGGCGTGGCTACAAGCCTCCTTGCCTGTTAGGCTTGGAGGGTTAGGGGTCCGCCAAATTTCAAGTGTTGCTTTACCAGCTTTCTTGTCCTCCATTCATAGTACTCAGAACTTGATTGAAAAAATCCTCGCACCTTCTTTAGGCCATTCTGGCGTAGATGTAGCTCATTTGAATGAGGCAACGAATGCTTGGAGGGTCGCTTGCCCAAATACCGAGCTTCCAAAGACTTTATCGTCGCAGAGACTGTGGGATCGGCCGATCTGCGAACTAGCACGGAAATCTCTTCTAGACACGTGTCCTAGCGTCGCGGATCGCGCTCGTATCCTTGCAGTCTCTGTATGGGAGTCCGGTCTTTGGTTGCAAGCATTGCCCTCTTTCAATACTGGTAACCTTTTAGACCCAACTGCATTTCGTCTAGCTGTCAGCTTACGCTTGGGTGCAAGGTGTTGTGAAGCTCATCGCTGTCAGTGTGGTACTGCAGTTGACCAGCTCGGTCACCACGGTCTCTCTTGCTCAAGAAGCGCTGGTCGGATTGGACGCCACGCCAACCTTAACGATGTCATACGCAGGGCTTTTGTCACCGCCAATATCGCAGCCGTACTCGAACCGAGTGGGTTGGCGCGTGGTGATGGCAAAAGGCCTGACGGCATGACGCTGGTCCCATGGAAGTGTGGACGGCCCTTAGTATGGGACGCAACTTGCGTCGATACTTTGGCACCGTCACATCTTCCTGAGACTCAGAGTAGGGCTGGAGCGGCGGCCAATTCAGCTGAGCAGCACAAGCGGCGCAAATATGCTAACCTCGGTAGTGGTTACATATTTGAGCCATTTGGAGTTGAGACTTTGGGTCCGTGGGGGCCGGGAGCTCATCTCGTTTTCAAAAGTCTTTCTGAGCGTCTGGTGGACGCGACGCGTGACCAAAATGCTGGTGTTTATTTGGCTCAACGTATAAGCATTGCCATTCAGCGTGGCAATGCTGCCAGCATGCTGGGCACGCTGCCAACTGGAAGTGGGCTTGAGCACTTGGATTATCTTTAGACCTTCAAGGGTCTGTGGATGATCCAATTGCTTTCTATGTAGTAGGAGTGTAGTATTGTCATTAGAAATAGTTGAAAAAAAAAAAAAAAAAAAAAAAAAAATTTTTACATGTAAAATACAATTATCAGGTATTATGGTATTTAAATAAATGTTTCACATAAGCGCTCATTGTACATCTATGGGAACCAGAGAGTAACTTATATATACAGGGAAATGGGAACAGTGAAAAATAATAACAATAATTTCACTGAAAAATAATAACAATAATTTCACTGTTTTATGGATAAACGTTTAAACTAACAATGTTATTTGCAAAGATACGGACGAATGAGATATAATCATAGAAAATTATAAACAATAAATAATATTAATCATTAAAAACATCAAAATATATTTCCTTAACTAACTCTATTCAAATTTCGTAAAACAGAGGCAAATTTGAGGTACTTACTTTTGCGTATTTCTCATTTATTATTATTTTTTAAATATCTACAACTGTATATATTTAAAAAAAACAATTGATTGAATATATTTAATCCCTTCCATAGTAACCCATTTATATAAAACACAATAGCCTATCAAATAACTGTACACGCACGGGTACGGTGGGCGGTAATATTATGTAATGTTAAATAACCTGTGCAACAAATTTATTTAAATTCGTTGAAAAATGCAACCTGTAGATCGTAATCTGTAAATCAATATCAGGAGAGACAAAAGCAAAATTGTTGAGATGAAACAGAGACTTTCGCTTCGCTTCGGTTCATTAACAACAATGTCTTATAATAATTAAAAATCAATCAAAACCGTGGAATCAAAACCCTTTTTGTGTACATGGAAAATATATACGATGCGAATAAGTTTTTATTTTACTCGATTGCGAATAGTCTCTGTTTTTGAATGATAGTTTTTACCGACTTCCAAAATGGAGGAGGTACTATGTTTGTCTGTAAGTATTTATTTTGTGTATGTTCATCGATATTTTCGCCAATTGTAAACAGATTTAAAAAAAATCTTTTTTAGTTCATAAGAGGTGTTCCCATTAACATTTTATCAAAATCGGCTTAGCCATTTTTGATAAAGCAACAAACAATGTACATTGATGTCATATCAATTCCTGCAAATTATTCAAATTCTGTACACAATAGCAGACGATATTGTTATTTTTGCGAAAATTTATTATTAAAAACAAGAAAATAAAATTAAAGCTCCCTCTGCACAAAAGAATCACAAAATTCTCTGTTTACTGTCAATTTGCCAGACAATTACCGCAACGTACACAAATTCGAAAGTTAATGGGAAATATTTCTCCCTGGAGCATATTTTGCAATAAATTTTCATTATGTCCCGAATAAAGATCGTTCAGATCAGTGAATATTTTAATTTATCGGCGCTTGTATCAGACATTACTTTATTGACTCGGAGAAAATTAAATACTCAAAAAGCCTCTGGAGGTTGATATTGGGCACTTCAACGAATGTAAGTAATTACTATTTAAAAAGACAAATTTACTGATAAATTTATATCGCAGCACTGCCATGAATAAAAGTACTTCCTTGGATAACTTTTACTATAAAGTGTGACGTACTATTTTACGGTTGACACCACAGAAGAGGTGGTTGACACCATAGTAGGGCAGATTGTGTGTTTATAAAAACACAACATTTTTTTGTTTTGACAAAAAACACAACAAACTTTTTTGTAATTGGTTTCAAGTTTGTACATCCTACTTCCTACTAATATTATAAACGCGAAAGTTTGTGAGGATGGATGTATGGATGTTTGTTACTCTTTCACGCAAAAACTACTGAACGGATTGGATGAAACTTTCCAATAATACAAATGTAAAAAAAAAATTAAAAAATACCTTCTTACACTCAGTTATATAAGCACCGAAGAAATGCTTCGCCCTACAAACTAGTACCTAATCACTGTATCCTTTAAATCAATTTAACAAATGTCAATACTGAAAACGTTGACACGAACTATTATATAATAATTATTCTTGTGATCATACAACTCACAACCCTCTATTTCAAATCATCCCTGAAGAGAACAAGCTTCCACAAACACAGGGAATCCTACCGTGGAAGCTAGTGCTTCACAACTACCTAAATACGATTAAATACGATTTAAATATAAAATCTTTCATAATTAACCCTAAAACATGTACCCAATTCGATTTAATTTTAATTCATTTAATCAACAATAAATTTTAATTAATGCATGTATTTAGATATCTTAAGTAATAAATAATAATCTAGTTTATTTAAGTAAAATTAGCTTAAGGAACAACATTCTGGTCACGAAATAAATTTATTCTTATTATTCTTATTATTATTAATAATATCCTACTAATATTATAAACGCGAAAGTTTGTGAGGATGGATGGATGGATGGATGGATGTATGGATGTTTGTTACTCTTTCACGCAAAAACTACTGAACGGATTGAGATGAAACTTTGCAATAATATAGCTTATATATCAGAATAACACATAGGCTATAAATTATAATGATATTGCGTCAAAAATTAAAATATCATGCGGGCGAAGCCGCGGGTAAAAACTAGTAGCTTATATATCAGAATAACACATAGGCTATAAATTATAATGATATTTGATCATGCGGGCGAAGCCGCTGGTAAAAACTAGTACAATATAATTATTTGCTACTCAGCAAGATGATGATATTCTAGGTATAATTTATTATTATATGTGACATTATTAGTTTAATAACAAATAATTAAAAACATGAATTATTGATGTCTATCTTTCATATTCCTGATACCAATCCTACTATTCTATCCTACTAATATTATAAACGCGAAAGTTTGTGAGGATGGATGGATGGATGGATGGATGGATGGATGGATGTATGGATGTTTGTTACACTTTCACGCAAAAACTACTAAACGGATTGAGATCAAACTTTGCAGTAATATCGCTTATATATCAGAATAACACATCCTACTAATATTATAAACGCGAAAGTTTGTAAGGATGGATGGATGGATGGATGTATGGATGTTTGTTACTCTTTCATGCAAAAACTACTAAACGGATTGAGATCAAACTTTGCAATAATATAGCTTATACATCAGAATAACACATAGGCTTTAAATTATAATGATATTGCGTCAAGAATCAAAATATCATGCGGGCGAAGCCGCAGGTAAAAACTAGTAAATAATACGAATATGACAAATGTGGACCAAATCCTACTTTGTATGGATTTTTGTTACTCTTTCACGAACAAACGGCTGAACTGAATTAGATAAAATTTGGCATGTAGGTAACTTAGATCTTGGATTAACACATAGGCTACTTTTTATATCGGGTTAACGCGAGTAACGCCGCGGGCGCAGCTAGTCCTGAATAATGCTACTGCTTCACCTGCGTTCTAACGTAGCCAGTAAGTTTTAACGCATTAAAATCTTGTTCGCATCTATGAAACGGCTTAATTAGCTTACTAATTACAGATTAAGACGCAAATCTAACGGTAGCATTATAGTAAAAGGACTTAAGAGTGCGCCACGAAAAAAACAGATTTCACCCACGCTTCTTGCATCGCTTGCTATCATCTATGATGCTTTGTTTAGAGTCGAAAATCTCATGACAAAGTTCACGATGATTTTGGCTTCGAGCGCCAGCTTACATTTTTAGGTGACATTTTATTTATTCATTCAAAATTTAAGCATATATTAAAAAAAAAATCGATTACTCTACTAGAACATTAGTCTGGCTACGTAATTTGTCAAAAATAATGTCGAATTTTTTTATGATAAGAATTTTTTCCTAAGGTAATCATATTATTTTCTGAAATTCTACGCGATTACTCTGCTACTATAGGTTCTTTTCTTTCCTATAGTATTTTTTAATATGGATATTTATGTTCGTTATCTTTACACCACGTCTTTAAAAAGTCGATTTTGGCAATAGGCCCCGTTAAATAACAAGTTGTAACCTACGCACATTGAACGCTTTGTTATGTCCAGAGTGTATGTGTGTATTTGCCAGTAACCGGATCCTAAAGGATTATATTCTACCTGACGGATTAATCACATGACAATACCTGGACATATCCCGACACATCCGGATTTCGCGGCCGAGCCGTGTAGCGTGGTATGACTATGTGCTGTATTTTGTGGGTATAACAATGCCTGTTTGATTTAGCATAGCTACGTAAACTTTGTTACTACTCTAATCCTTTGTATTCCGCGGTATAATATCATCATCAGTCTGTATTGATTCTCTGCTGTGTGTAGGCGTCCCTTTTGTTTTTTCTTTGGGGCTAGTCTTATCCACGAACGACCCGCACTGGGTCCGATGTCGTCAACCATTGACTTGCCTTTTTTCTGTTTCAAACCATCGGATTGGTAGTCTGTCGAAAACGGTTGCCCGCTCTTGAAAGACACTCAGTAAGGGATGTAGATCGTACGTGTATCTACGTAACATCATAATAGCTATTTATTTTGTCTATTCTGTGATTACGAGATGGATAATCTTATCCCAATATTACGGCGACGTCTTATGTAATTTTGTCTAGATTATGGTTAAACTGAAAGCACGTTGTGAATCTAAGATTGTTTATAACTAGTAGATAAAGTTTTTTTTTTCATCCGAGATGACACTAAGCCGTTTCCACAGGAGCTGCGCTAAGCGAAGCTAGATGAATGAAGGGATTCTATTGGTTCTCACAAACACATCTCTAGCGACGTCTCCTCGCACATATTTGGTAGAAACGCAGAATAAATTTCCACAAAAAAGACATGTGAGTACTGTAAAAATAACTTAAGTTTACACAAATTAACATCTTTAGTGACTTGGTCTAGAAAACAGAAAAAATGCCAAGTCAATGGTCTAGAGATAGAAATTATGAACGAAATAATTTCGTTATAATAAGCCTGAGTATATTACACGAAAGCTAGTTCTATTTGTCTACTTACTACATCAAGCCAAACTTAATTAAGCAACCACACAGCTGCTGAAGTATTATTTGTTTTATTCAGTATCCATTATTTCATAATTCAGTGTTTTCACGTGTCTACAGAATATTCGAAATTTATTTATTTATTCTACGGGCGTGCAATATTTTTTACTGAAGCGACTGGCAGAAACGATATATTTCGTTACGATTCGAACGAAAAGAGTTTTCTCTCGCAATTTAAATTATATCAAAAATGTACCAAAAATTCTCTCTCCATCGTTTTTGCGTTGTAAGTAATAGTACCTACAACACGCAATCCATGGTCGATTTACATTCCTCGTACAATGCCTATCAGAAAATTTAAAAAAAAATTACATTAAAAATAAACAATTCCGAGAGAAAACACAACTCTTAAAAAAAGAACAGTTTTTCCAGAAATGTCGAGAGTCGATGTATTTTTTGAATGCAGCAGCTGATTTCCTTTTTTCAAAACAAGAGTGGTTTTAAATCAACATCTAATGTAGGGACAAGATAATAGGTCACTTTTGACATTTCATCAAAATTCAACAACGTAACCTTGTAACGGCGGGCATAAAATAAGAACTGCACAATTGCTTAACTTTTTTCAATTACGTTTACATATTTATTGTAATAATGACCGATACGAGTAATTTTACGATTTGCTTTCACTAATAAACCATTCTAAACATAATAAACAATTTCTGATCTAAAGAACTGAACGTCGTTACAATGTTGCGTCAGTCAACCCTTTTTCTTTTTAAACACTAGGGATGTTACTCTAAAAATCGAAAGCTGATAGGATTGTAAGTTGAATCGAATGCAATGATTACTTGTGAAGAAAAATCACCATAAATTTATAACCACGTTGTGATTATAATAAAACCTAATTATACATATTTATTATTCTTTTAACTAACTATAGCAGTTCCGATAGTTCAAGTGAATAAAAGCAATTTTTTTGTTAAATTACGTAGGTACTTGTCTTGTCTTATTTTGCTCCTTTAATTTATGAAAGAAAAAATAATAATGGGACAGGGATTCGCATGATCATTTTTAAAATTCACATATGTTTCAAGTCTGTATCGATTCATTCGATTCATTCATTTAATCGATGTTTTTAAGCAGGTCACCTCACTATGAATATAAAACTGACATCTGTCAAAAGTGACCTATTATCTTGTCCCTTCTGTAGCATACGTCAGTATCAATATACATATCTATAATCTATAAAATTTAACTTGATCTCAGCGACAGTGACATTGACATAGAAGATTGACATGTTTAGAGTTGAGATAGTGGTGGGAAAAAACGATTTTCAAACAATGTTGTAATGAAATCGAATGAGTAGTTGAAGGTGAGAAATTGGATTTTATTTACTTACTATTATTTAAGATCAAGAATGTACACATGTAAAATAATGTTATGATATTAATTAAACAAAATAAGGTTACGATAGTATTTATCGACGTTTTTCACTATTATAGATGCTAACGTAACATATAATTGGGTTTAATATAATTACACATGTAAAAAATCTTATGATATTAAGTTTTATTTAAAATATCGTTAGTATAAACTATCGATATTTTAAATAAATATCTATATAAAACTCTGTGGTCACGATCATTCGTCGCCCATCACTAATTGACATGCCCATAAACTATGACATTGACAGGTACTTTCTGTACTATTAAGAAATTCAGGACTTCATAGCGTGATTTTTCGGACAGCTGTCGCAGAGATCAAGTTAAATTTTATGGAGTATAAAGATGTACTCAGTATCCATTTAGATACCCAAAAAAAATCCACATAATGATATATTATTTTCGACAATAGGTTATTTTCAGTGAACTTATTCTCATTCAAGTGTTTGTGTCATTCTATTTGCCTTTGTACAGTGACGGATTTACACTTTTGCCGCCAGTAGATTATTCAGATTTTGCCGTCCCTATCGATGTATTCTAAAATTCGGTCTTGCATCATATTTATAATAATCTCTTTTCACTTTTTTTTTAAATCTTATCTGTCTTTTAATCCTAGGAAGAGTCAGGTACCATTATTCACTTCGAGTAAATATTTATAGAGTCAAAATCGTGCAAAAAAAGGGTCCGAGCCAAATTTCTGCCCAAGCTACGTAGTGGGCAGACTTTTTAGTTAATCGTAAGGCGATTGTAAGCCGACTACAACGCCACGCGATGGCAAAGGTGCTCGGTTACAAGCTCTAATTAGGTGACATAACGTCGAGTTTCAAAAAAACAAGAAATTATCTAAGTGGGTAGGTATGTCGGCGCTCGGACATTTTTTCTACTACTTTTACTTAGGGACTATGGCTTTGTAGATATTTGCTCGACAATTATACAGTACCAATTTCAATGCGTACTTTTTGCTATATTATATCAATATAAGTCTACCGACAGCTGCCTTCGCCTCATCATCTCTACATTATTATGAAACTTCTGTACTGCACTGCCGCTGAAATTATTATAATTACATTACAATAAAATAGTTTTCCTGCATAATACTTTTCACCAATTCGGTGACCTTAAAATCTGCCGCCCCTACAAAATCTGTTTCTTATTCCGTCGCCAACATTCACACCGACAGCTGCCTTCGCCTATCATCTCTACATTATTATGAAACTTCTGTACTGCACTGCCGCTGAAATTATTATAATTACATTACAATAAAATAGTTTTCCTGCATAATACTTTTCACCAATTCGGTGACCTTAAAATCTGCCGCCCCTACAAAATCTGTTTCTTATTCCGTCGCCAACATTCACACCGACAGCTGCCTTCGCCTATCATCTCTACATTATTATGAAACTTCTGTACTGCACTGCCGCTGAAATTATTATAATTACATTACAATAAAATAGTTTTCCTGCATAATACTTTTCACCAATTCGGTGACCTTAAAATCTGCCGCCCCTACAAAATCTGTTCCTTATTCCGTCGCCAACATTCACACCGACAGCTGCCTTCGCCTATCATCTCTACATTATTATGAAACTTCTGTACTGCACTGCCGCTGAAATTATTATAATTACATTACAATAAAATAGTTTTCCTGCATAATACTTTTCACCAATTCGGTGACCTTAAAATCTGCCGCCCCTACAAAATCTGTTCCTTATTCCGTCACCTACATTCACACCGACAGCTGCCTTTGCCTATCATCTCTACATTATTATGAAACTTCTGCACTGCACTGCCGCTGAAATTATTATAATTACATCACAATAAAATAGTTTTCCGGCATAATACTTTTCACCAATTTGGTGACCTTAAAATCTGCCGCCCCTACAAAATCTGTTCCTTATTCCGTCACCAACATTCCCATATATTTCGTCTTACTAAAAATAGTACTTACTTTGAACTGTACGAGTGATACCCTGAATATGATAGTACTTATTTCTGTTCTCTGAAACGTGATAAATAAAATTCCTCATAGCTGACGTTGTCACTTGTTACATTGTCTTGTTTAATACTCGTGTTTGCTCTGCTTCTTTGTTTGAAGTAATATCATGCTGGGATGAGAAGTTATTGTGGTATTTTTGTTACTTTTATTGCAGATGTTTTAACCTAAGTAGTACTGCCAGAGAAAGTAAAATTTTTAGATAAAAATCGTGGTAGTTTGATAGACAGATAAATTCTAAGATTATTACTAGTAAACCTAATTATTCGGAACTGGTTGCTTACTCTATCGAATAACGCCACGGAAAACCTAAGCGCAGATGAGTACACATACATTAGCACATTTACACACACAAACAAACAGCATAGTAATATTATACTCGCCCGCACACTTTCAAATTCAAAACTCAAAAATATACTCATTCAATTGACATATTACATTTTCTTAGAAACCTTATTTCAAAACAAAGAAAATTTAATAATTACGGAATAAATTGAACACATTAATCTAGAACTCCCTACGCACCCTACGCCCGTGCTTACCACTACGACACCATCCATCCATCCATCAGCCAAAGGATGCTGCTGGACATAGGCCTCCCCTATGGATCTCCAATAAGACCGGTTGATAGCGGCTTGCATCCAGCGCGATCCTGCGGCCTTAATGAGGTCATCTGTCCACCTTGTGGGTGGACGTCCTACGCTGCGCTTGCCGGTACGTGGTCTCCACTCGAGAACTTTTCGACTCCACCGGTCATCAGTCCTCCGCGCTATGTGCCCTGCCCATTGCCATTTCAACTTGCTAATCCGTTGGGCTATGTCTGTAACTTTGGTTCTTCTACAGATCTCCTCATTCCTGATTCGATCCCGCAGAGAGACTCCGAGCATAGCCCTCTCCATAGCTCGTTGGGCTACTTGGAGCTTACTAATAAGGCCCATAGTGAGAGACCACGTTTCCGTGCCATAAGTCATCACTGGCAACACATACTGGTCGAAAACTTTCGACTTCAGGCACTGAGGTATGTCGGACGAGAAGACGCTACGCAATTTTCCGAACTCTGTTTTTAACACTACGACACGTGGCGCCGGAATTGTGCACACATGCGCAATTAACGAATCACGGCGAATCATCTGCGACTAACTTCTCAACCGCCGATTTATGTGGCGTTAAGTATACCTACTAAGCCGTAATGAGGAGATACAGACCATTATTATGAACAACTATTACTATATGACTAAACCGAAATTCGAGAAACAAAAATCAGCCATTTCAACATTTTGTCGATTCCGAGATGCAGTTTTGTATCAAACAGCTGATTTTTTTCTCGAATTTTGACATGGCTCTTTAGTAAAAGTTATTTATAACGATGGTATTATGATAACCTTTTTTTGCCTTAGTACAAGGTAAGCAGATAATCCTGTATTTATCGGGAAACAAAGTCACCAGCCAGCTAATCTTTCCACCGTGGTGTCTCTTACAGTAACGACGCCATCAACTATCAAAGCGTACATAGGAGTAGTAAAACAATCTCCATGAAACCGGGAAGTTTTAATTTTAAAGCTCGTCAGTCCCTCGTATCCTAAACAAGATGAGCTGAACGGGGCAAGTTTACTGCCAGTGTGACGTCATAACGGTAAATTGCACTCTCGCTGTATGACGTAAGTATGCAAAGTTTCAGCTAAGAACCGCCGACAGTTATGACTAAAGTGTTTGTGAATTTTGCTTCCGCACAAGTTTGCTATACGAAGTGTTTTTGTAGCTGTATTGTACTACTTTTTCATATAATTTACTGCTGAACATAGGCCTACTTACGAAGGGCTATTGAGCTATAAGCATCATGCTGGCTAAGTATTAGTTGGTGGATTTACATAAATGATAACTTGCTGTCTCAGAGCAAATAAAAAAAATACCGGGCAAGTGCGAGTCAGGCTCGCACACTGAGGGTTCCGTACAAATCCAGAAAATTTCACAAAATTGGGGAGTACGTAGTTAAAATATCTATACTCATCATCATTATCATCGATAAAAGCTTTTTTTTCTTATCATTCATCGAAAATCGTTAAAATAATTTAAAACCTGTTTTAGCATGTGCTAATACTAATTACATGATACGATTTACGCACTTTGAATTTTGAACCCATATTTTGTGAATTTTGAGGCCCTATTTTTATGTGATTTAAATAAAAATGTACAGTTTTCAGATTTATTCCTATATGTGTACTCTAAGACAATGCTTTTCGCCAAATTTCATAGTTCTATGTCAACGGGAAGTACTCTGTAGGTTTTGATTTTTTGAACGTTGTAATATGCGTTTTTTTACAACATAAATGGTTCTAACTTTTTTTATACGGTAACTGGGAAGCTTTTCTTTTACACAACTGCAAGAATTCATAGGTTTACGTATACAGTTTAAATTTCAACTCGATATCTTTACGCGTTCCCGAGATAAAGAGTCTTGACATACACACAGACGGACAGACGGACAACAAAGTGATCCTATAAGGGTTCCGTTTTTTCCTTTTGAGGTACGGAACCCTAACAAGAAAGAATGTTGTGAACAAACAAGTGAATCTAACCAAAACTACGCCTCGCCGTGTACTGACAATTACACACACATCCATGTACAACGAAACTACGCCTTGGCTTGTCAGTCGAACTATGACGGCGCAATCACACATGTTTAAAAAACCGGCCTCACTTGAATGTTGAACGACGTTCCCTCTTGATTTTTTTATTTGCTGTTGTTGATTGAATCGAAATGAGATGAACAATATTTTTACTACAAAAAATATTTGGTATTTTATTTTAGGTAGAATGACAATGTTTCATCAGTTATGCGAATAAACAATATATTTAGAAAAATAATACTTATATTAGCATTTTTTGTACAGAAATGCTTGAAGCGGTCCAGTAATCATTAGTAAATTCATTCTCTACCGGGCTTATTTAATAGTACACTGCTGGACGTAGGTCTATCCAAAAATGGCGATCACAGCCGTTGGCTCAGTACGGTTTGGTATTTCTCACGGTTGTATATTTGTAGTTGTTAGGTAGGTATACGCAATCTTTCTTCTGCAGAAGTATGCAGGTTGGTATGCTTTTCGATGTTTTCCGTCACCGAAAATCTGTGTCCAATTTCAAAGAACTCATTAGTTCGGGACCAGAATTTGAACTCTTTTGAGGAGAATTGACCTTCCTGACTTACTTCACCAAAACTCAACAGCCAACAAGCTATTAGTTCTTCTTTTACGTTTTGGCGTCGCATTATTGTGCATTTACCAGTGTCAAGTATAAAGTTTTAGTAATTTTTGATACTATTTTATCAAAATAGCCACTGTCGTAGTCGCGTCATAATCCAATAAAGTCGTGGTCAAGTCAAAAACATAGTCCAAGTCACACTTCAGTAAAGCAGTGGAGACTTTACTTGAGGCGTCTATGGAGTTTCGGTAACAACACGGAACAACATGACACGTCACATTATATCACTTGCTTACACTCACGCACGTAAATCAGCTCATAATCAATGAAATACTACACTTTTTCACTAATTATCACTGATAAAAACACAAGTTGAAACAAACACAATAATACAATGAGGCGACATGATTTTTTCCGCATTCCCACCAAAACTCAAGCTATTAGTTAAAGCTCTTTGTTTTCCTTCCATTTTTTGTCTTATCACCGGCGCAGACAGAGTTTATTTCACAGAACTTCCTGCAACTTGATTTTATTCGCTAGTTTTACAGTTCTTTTGGTACAACTTGCAAGATAAACTGCGTGATAAATAGTCGGAGCTGGTAAGAGTGAAGTGTAGGCTATAACTTAACGGACAAGTTAAGTTATAGCCTGGTAGATACTGTATCTTAGGTCTTGTTGCATTCAGGAAGAAATAGTGCTCTAAGAGCATAAAAAGTTTTGCAGTGAAAGTGATCACCTGGTTCTGAAATCAAAAAACTAAAACGTTAAAACTTGTGTATTTCAACAAGTTTTAACGTTTTAGTTTTTTGATTATATATAGAAATTTCTAATTTAACAATACAAATGCTTTTCGTTTCGTTTGTTCAGTTTATATGTTGGGACTAAGGCCATTTGATTTATATGTTGATTCAATGATGAAATAATAAATCTTATGTATAAAAATTCATCGTGGTTGTTATATTCATCGTCTCGCTAAAACTGAAGAACGGCTGAACTGATGTGGCTAATTTTGATCTTGAAATAACTGTGGAAACAAGGTAAGGTATAAACGGTGATAAAATAAAAAAAATTGCGGGAAAAATAATAATAACTTGAATTTAATTTTCCCAAACAAAATGTTCCTGCATGTAAAAGTTGTCATTGACATTGAACGATGGTGAGATGAAACTCACCGGGTCAGCTAGTTAAAAATTAATAAAAGAATTCATTAAGCTTGTGCAAAAGTTTTTACGACATATCTTTTGCCCATTTTTTTTTCAATTTTTGTAGCGTTCATAGCGTAGTTTGGTAAGGTGCTATTTGGCGATCATCGAAGTTAAGCAACGTTAAGCACGGTCAGCCATCGGATTGGTTACCACTGGCATTTACGACTGAGCGCTATCGTGGCTCGAATGACACGTTAAATTGTAGGCCCCGGTTGTTTTAACCGTTTAGCCATGTCAGAGGCCTTCAGGCGGCTTTGAAACTTTGACACCAGGTTTAGTCACCCGGTCCATACGAACTTATTTACTTAAATAATCAATAAATAATTTATTTGAAACTAATAATAATATGCTGATCATAGTATTTTAGTCTTAATCAAAGTGACATAAAAATAACAATTTAATGATATTGAATATACTTGATTTTATACAATTACCAATTATAAGATTATTTTCAAGTTTTCAACTAGTATAATGTAGTTGCATTTGAATGTTCAAGTATGAATTAATTTTGCCTTTACTATCCATCATTAATTATTCTCTAGCCGCCGCTGTAGGATTCCCTGTGTCGCGGTGGCTAGTTCCTTTCCAAACTTTTCAAAAGTGCTATGTTAAATGTTTACAAAATATAATGATTATGTATACATGCGTAATTAATGAGTAATGAATATTGTGTAGGTATTCCAAGAATAAAAAGTTTAATCTAACCGCGTTAATTAGTTATATAAGAAAACATTAGTAGTATTAGTAATAAATTTAGTAAAACTTAACAGCTTGAAACGTTTTGCAATGAAAGTGAACACTGATATTTTAAATAAAACTTAATTTATCATTAATTTTACTGTATATTTTAATATCATAACATTATTTACATGTGTAATTAAACACGAATTACGAATTATCGTTACCACAGGGTAGCGATCATTCGTCGCCCATCACTAATCCAAGAATAAAAAGTTTAATCTAACCGCGTTAATTAGTTATATAAGAAAACATTAGTAGTATTAGTAATAAATTTAGTAAAACTTAACAGCTTGAAACGTTTTGCAATGAAAGTGAACACCTTGTTTTGAAATCAGAAAACTAGGTCGACTAAACTTGACTACCTATTTGTAATTGACAAGTGCTAAGTTTCGTTTATTCAGTTTATGTTGGAACGGAGGCCATTTATTTAAGATCTTGCTGCAATGATGAGGTATTAAAATAATAATTATTTTTCGCGAAAAACAGCTTGACCGACTTCTATCGTGTACAGAATTCGCGAACAGTACTCACGGATCGATGTAGCGAATTCACACTATTGTTGATTTATCAACAATAGCTCAGCCGATTTCGATAAAATTTAAATGAAATCAATTCCGAGGTATATTCAAAAAAATAATGATTGAAATTGGACTATTACGTAAAAAGTTATGCGTGGTTAAACATAAAAAAAAACAGGACAAGTGTGAGTCAGGCTCGCACATCGAGGGTTCCGTACAAACATTTTGTTAAAAATAATTAAAAACCTGTTTTAGCATGTATTGTGCTAATGAAGTTATTTTATATGATACCTTACATGATATCTTTACGCGTTCCCGAGATAAAGAGTCTTGACATACACACAGACGGACAGACGGACAGACGGACAGACGGACAGACGGACAGACGTACAGACGAACAGACGGACAGACGGACAACAAAGTGATCCTACAAGGGTTACGTTTTTTCCTTTTGAGGTACGGAACCCCAAAAAATATCTTTGACCGACGATACGGAGTAGGTACTCAATTCGACGCGGATATACAGGGTTATTTCTAATAAATTCTGAAAAAATAAAGCTTCCTTCTTGGGGCTTATTCTGTACATAAAAACTACTACTAACAACTTTTGTTCTACGACTTTCGTCAAAACTAAAAAAAATCAGCTGTTCCCCATACATTTTGTCGCGGGTGAACTAAATTTTTCTATGGAACAACAAATTTGTTTTTTGAGTTTTGACGAAAGTCATAGAACAAAAGTTGTTAGTTTTGATGTACAGAATAAGCCCCTAGAAGGATGCTAATTGATTAGAAATAACCCTGTATATACGCGTCGAATTCAGTACCTCCACCGTATTGTCGGTCAAAAATAGATAAAGAAAATAAAACAATCCACAGCCTGCAACAAAAGTAATATATCTCTAAAGTATATCTCTTCCTATCTTTGCCCATTATTGTTAACAAAACCTTGTACTTGACACGATTTTTTCCCAAAATAGACCCATACCTTTAAAAATAGCTCTATTCAAAAATCTCACACCATTTATTTAATGCGAAGTGATAACTTAACCCGTCCAGTAACAATACCGACCAACTTAATGACCTCTAAACCTTCCGAATCACTGCCTAATGTATTTTTAATGGCCCACATTCTGCTATTGAACTGTCATTTAATATGGCTAAAGGAATATACGGCTGCGGACATATACGCCCGTTTTGTTAATATTTTGGCGATTTATGTTGTGTACACAGCCCCTTTTATGTGTTCAGTGATTTAGAGTTATGTATTTTGGTGGTTGGTAGGTTTGTTTGTTTCTGGGCGTTTGTGTGGAAACTTTCTTTTGTGGGCGGTTATTAAGATAAATATCAATATTTTTTATCCAAATATGTTTCCTATTTTTCCTTATTTATATGGAATTGGCTGGATAAATTTGATTACAAGGACATTGAAAATGTCTTAAACAATATTCATATTTTATAAAATATAAGTAGTAGTATTCTATCAGATATATTATATAATTATGTGTATCAAGAACAACACTTGCACACACACGCGCGCACACACACACACACACACACACACACACACACACACACACACACACACACAAACTTTCACGTAAACAGATTAGTCGTTTGCGATGTTTGATTGTATTGTTAGTAGTGAATATTAACTAGTTTATATTATTATTGGTATAAATTTATTGTAAACATTCATATAAGGAGAAGCCATTGGCTCCGTCATACAGTGTATACTAGTTCGGAGCCAATGGATTCAAAACAATAATTGTCAAAAATGTTTCTGAAACAATAAATTATTCTTATTCTTATTTAGAAGACTGTTGATCTTTGTGATTAAGATTATTTTTTGCAAAAATTAGCATGACCAATTTCACCCGTTTACAGAATTCGCGAATATTTCGCATGGATCGATTTTCGAATTATTGTTGATTTATTAAAAATGGATCAGCTGATTTCGATAAAATTTAAACGGAACAAATTTCAAAGTAGGTATACTCTTTCCAATAAAAGAATGATTGAAATCGGACTACTATGAAAAAAGTTATGCTTGGTTATACATAAAAAAATATACGCATCGAATTGAGTACATAGACTTGTTTAGGGAAACGTCCTTTTTGTTTTTAAAAACTAATTTTAATTGAATATTAATTAATTATACAAGACAAGTGTGTCACGCAGTGACCAAGAGCAGAATGACAAAATAAAATGTTAATTAAATCTAGAGCTTAGTCTACGCGCTGGGTGGCCGGGAGTCGCTGTGTCAGCATCCGGTGGTCTCATAATCACGCCATATTGCGTGGGTGTCTAGACATGGGCTTGAGATACCTACGGCGAGACAAATATCCCATGACCAGTGGCTGTCGACATGACTCCTCCCTCCTCAAGTTCGGGATTATCCACAGGGTGGGGATGATCCCGAATAGTTTTACTTAAAAACTTAATTTTACGCTTAAATGCTACTAATACAAGGCCGATTACAAGGATTACACAAAATATAAGGTTTCCTATGCTAACACTCCTATGATCTAATGCACTATAATGGCTTTCACTATCACTAAATTCACTTCCACTTTTCTGCAATAAGTAATTCAGGAACTGCGTATCCGAAAGATCGACTCCGTTAAGGTTGACAGGTCTCATCCCATGCGTACAATCTGACTCGTTCCGCAGTGTCGCAGGTAATTGAATGAGCTTGCTATCAACAACGTTCTTTCCCTGATCTTGGTGTTTTTTCAGCTTTAATTCTTTTATCTTTACTTCACAGTCGTCATCCATGGTTAATAGGTATGTTCCGGCTATGGTGTCTTGGGTAGTTTCCTCTTCGCAATATCTAGTAAGGAGTGTGGCGGAGTTTGCATAAATGATCCAGCGATTAGGTTGTATCAAATCGGCTCTTACATCCTTAATGATTACGGGAACTGGATGGCAACTTGAAATATTTGTGGAAAATTTCATTAGATCGGTGACGCAATTGTCTTCAATTAGTGGTGATGCGTCATTTTCGAAGCACAGGAAACGGGCTTCGTCGACCTCGCGGCATGGCTGGGAGAGCGGCTTGGCTTTCAACCCTTTCACAAGGATATAGGGGTGCTTAGGGATAATTAGGGAGGTAAGGCCGGTGTCTGGATTACGAACAGGTAAAGGAATCAATTTTATATAGTTAAAAACCTCATTTTGTATTAAAGGAATATGCATAATAAATTTTATCTGATTTTGTTTTATGTACGCTTTCATCTCTATACACTGCTCTATTTTAACAATGTTTTCCATGTTTACAGTAAATACAAGTTTCTCAGTTTTCTCAATTTTCTGTAACAATGCTATTAGTTCGTCTGTGTCTACAACTGATTGGTGTAATAGTTTAACTTTAGCAAAAGCAATGGCTGTTTCAATCTCATTTAGTTTTAAGTAGAGGGTTTGAAAGTTATGTGTATATGCATTATAGATGTGAACGACTCTGTTATTAGCTTGTATTAATTTAGAGTCATTGAGATTACGATTGATATCTCGAATGCTTTCCTCAATGAGGTCAAAATTGCTTTTGGTAGAGTTAGCCATTTTCGTGAATGTACCCAACATTTCGGCAACTATCGTCATTTTGGTCTCAAGATGGTTTTGTTTTGATTTTACTTCCTGAATCAATTTTTCGTATTCTATAGCATCGTCATTGTCGAGGTTACCAGTAATAGCCTTAATCAATGAACCGAGGGGGTTGATTAAGCCACGCTTATATCTTATTGACGGAATCAGTTCTTTATACTTTTCTATAGTTATATTCATAGTATAATCGGTTTGCTGTTCTATCTCGGTAAAGTCTATTTCAACAGTTTTACCCTGAAAATATTTTTTTTACCTGTTTTTTCAAACTTATGTAATTGTTAATATTAGACTCTAGTTCCTCACATAAAGAATTTAAGTCTAGGATCTTAATGACAGTCCAAGTGTCATGACTTACGACTGCTTGACCTTCTTTTATGGGTAACAGTCCAGGGTTCTTGTCAATCCGTTGCAGCTGGAGGGCTCCCGCTTGAGCCACCAGGAGGATTAACCTGTGGAGGACGCTTGATGTCTTTAATAGGAACTTTAGTAGCTCGGTTCTGAGTAGTAACTGGTACGACGTTCCTACGTATAGCTCCAGTAATTTGAGCTTTTTGGTATCGCGGTTTGTCTTTACCTCGCCTAACGTTTACCCCTTTGATAAAAACCGTATCGCCTACATCTAAGTCAAAATCTGTATCTCCCCCACGTTTCTTAATTTCGGCTTTTTTTGTATCAATAATTTTGTCGGTTAAGTATTCGTACAGATGTTTTGTTCGCCTCACATGTTCTTTTACCAATTGTTGCGTAAATTGTTTGTTAAAGTCTACATGAAATGCCGTGTTTGCCTCAGTGTGTCCAAAAACTACCTCAAACGGGGTGAGGCCTGTGGTAGAGTGAATTGTGTGGTTGTATGACATAATTGCATAACTCATAACAGACGCGGCGTCCGTTACCTTTTGTTCGTACTTAGCAATTCGATATATCTCTATAAGTGTTGAATGAAATCGCTCTACAACCCCCATAGAGTTAGGATTATGAGGTGTACCGATATGTAGATCTATTTTATAGAACGATAACATTTCTTTCATTAATGCATTATTAAATTCGGTTCCTGGGTCCGCGCTGATCCTATTCGGTGTTCCGTACAAAGAGAAATACTTTATAAGGGCTCTAACTACTTCAGGGGTAGTTTTTGCGCTAATTTCAAAGGCTTGGCCTAGCTTGCTGAAAGCATCTACTATTGTCAGATATGTTTTTCCGTCGATTGTGAAAGTATCAATAAATAGTTCTTGGAATGGTCTGATTTGCGTTTGCGTTAATTGTAATTCTGGTTTTAGTGGCTTTCGGTCATATTTCATTTTTTTGCATAATTCACATGCATTTATGATGCATGACACTGTTTCGGTCATATTATTCCAATAGTATGTGCGTCTCAGGTGTACCAGTGTTTCCCTAATTCCTCTATGGCTATTCTTTCCTTCATGATATTTAAGTACAATTTGGCGCTGCTCTTCCTCATCCTCTACATAAACTACGCGACTGGTACACTCGTAAAACTTTACTGTTCCTTTTTGGAAAAGAGATCTACTAGTTTCCGAAAACTGACTGCGATGTATTGGGTCTTCAAAATAGAAGAAATATTTAATTTTGGGCCTGATGTAATTTTTCAAGAATCGCTTAATCAGCTCTGTGTTATTTAAAGGGAGATGGACTTCTAATACCTTTTGTTTATCTCTAGACAAATCTTTGACTGACAATTCGTTCCTGTTCCATGCGTGAATGAGTATCTGGTTAGGCTTGGTATCTATAGCCTCCTGTAATATAAGGATACCGTCAGTGTCTAAATTATCGGCTGAATGAATTGTACCTATAGTATTTGTTTCGTCTTGGCCTTCAGAGGCGGTTGCAGTGACGCTACCCTCGGATGGTATCGAGTAGGGTGATCTTCTACCTGAGCTACATATGGATATTGTCCCTTCGGAATCAGTTGACAGTTCTATTGGGGATGGAGGTTGTTCACGTGACGTAGACGGAACAGGTTCAGGTTCGCCTCTAAGTTGCTGTCGTTTAATTTTTTTCTTTTTTTTATCTACATTGACTTCCATCGAAACGTTATCGCCTTCTTCTAATGCGTTTACCTTAATTCGGGATAAAGCGTCGGCGTTACAGTTTTGTTTTCCCTGTTTATGTATTATATCGTAATCGAATTCCGCTAAACGCAATTTCCATCTTGTTAATTTACTATTGGGTTCATTTATGGATTTTGCCCAAACTAGCGGCCTGTGATCTGTATAAATAGTAAATTTCTTTCCGTATAAGTATGGCCTGAAATGCTTGGTTGCCCATACTATGGCAAGTAATTCTTTTTCTATTGTACTGTATCGCGTTTCTGCATCGTTTAGCGTGCGACTCGCGTAAGCTACGGGCTTGTCGCTTCCTATAGGTCCTTGAGAAAGGACTGCACCTATAGCGAAATTTGACGCATCGGTTGTAAGGACGAATTGTTTGGAAAAATCCGGGAATTGCAAGAGCGGTGCGTTTGTTAAAAGCTCTTTGCATTTTTCGAACGCGTCTATATATTCCTGTTTTGTACAGTCTATTTTATTTCTCTTTTTCAGACACGCGGTCATGGGTTGAGTGAGCTTGGCGAAATCTTTGATAAATTTCCTATAGTATCCTACTAAGCCGAGAAAGCTCTTAATTTCCGTAGCAGTTCGCGGGAGTGGGAAATTTAACACTGCCTTTATTTTATCGTTATTAGGCATGAGACCGTCCTTGGTGATCGTGTGTCCAAGGTAAAGGACCTCTTTTCGTAGAAATTCGCATTTATCTAGAGTTACTTTTAGGTTAGTCTTCCTAAGCCTATCAAACACTTTCCGGAGTTTCTCGACATGCTCTTCTAGGCTGTTAGAGAACACTATTATGTCGTCGAGATATACCAGGCAATGCATACCCTGTAGGCCTCGTAATACATTGTCCATGGCCCTTTGGAAGGTTGCCGGTGCCGTTTTAAGGCCAAATGGCATTCTTTTGAACTCAAAATGTCCTGCTTGTGTCGTAAACGCGGTCTTAGCCCTATCCCGTTCATTTACTTCAATTTGATGGTAGCCACTGGCGAGATCTATTGTTGTAAAGTATTGCGATTTACCTATTTTATCGAAAAGATCCGTTATGTTAGGTAAAGGGTATTTATCATCTACTGTTATTTCATTAAGGCGTCGGTAATCTATGACCATCCTATACTTCTTTTCACCTGATGTATCTATTTTTTTTTGGCACTAAATGCACAGGTGCACTCCAGGGTGAGTGGGATTCTTCTATTACGTTGTCTGCCAAAAGCTTATCTACTTGTTTTTGAATTTCTTGATTTATAACAGGTGGGTGTCTATAAGGTCTGATATATATTGGATCTTCGTTAGTTGTTCTAATTTGGTGCTTTACTTGGTTTGTAAAAGTCAGTGGTAATTGGTCACAATAGAATATATCGCGGTACTCATAGCATAGCTTAGTAATGGCATCGCGTTCCTGTTTGTTTGTGTGATCTAGGCGTAATTTTCCTAAATTTTCTTTCAGTACATCGTCAATCACACAGTCATCTTTCACAACGTTTACCTCACATTCCTCGTTCTCAAAAACCGTTACATGGAAAGGCTCTTTGAAAGTGATAACAGTCTTGGTCTCGGTTGCATTTTGTATAACCGTTTCCGCAAAATAGTTCTCGCACTTGACGAGTGCAGTAGGCATGCGGACGCCTTCCTGAAATTGCAGGAAATCTAAAATTGCTTCGCCGTGTTGTAAATCCGTGGGAATTTTTACTTTCATTTCAGATCGCGGTGGAATCTCAATCTCGTAAGGTGGGTTGTATATTATTGGAATTTTCGCGTTGTGCGTTACCAAAATTTGGTTACGCATATCAATGTTCGCTCCTAATCTTGACAGAAGGTCAGATCCTATCAAACCATCGTAACGTTTATCTACGTCATAAACGTAAAATTTTTGACGGAGTGTGCTCTTAAAGGTTTTCAGTAAAGGTATATATATTATTTCGTCGTGCGTGCTTTGCGCGTGTGTACTAATCACTTTAAACGGTTCATAGTACCTGAAATCATTGAAAAACTCTTGCGCTTTGGCGGGGCTGATAAAAGATCGGCTGCTTCCGGTATCAATTAAGAATTTTGAGTTAATTTCGGGTATTACCACGTGTGGTAATTTAAGGATACTATCGCAGTAATTTAAATTAATTATTTCACCACATTCGGTGAGGCTGTTGCCTGAAAATTTTCCGCGTTAGCGGCTGTGTCGGTATCGTTACAACCGTTTTCAATTACAGGGTTCGAATAGTCAAAATCGTTAACGTTTTCAGTATAGTTGCAATCGTTCATAGCGTATCCTACGTCCTCTTCGTAACCGTAACCGTACTCAGCTTGTTCTTGGCTGGGCTCGTCGTAGAACAGTTCGTTAACCATAAGGTTTTGCCTGACAGGTGCTGTACGCATGGTGACGTCTGATTCCTGAAGTCTAGGTGGTTGTACCTGCTGGTTGGGTATGCCGAACTTAAACTGGTTAGCATTCGGGTGCTGCTGATTCGGGATACCGAATCTAAAGTTTTGTTGTTGGGGAATACCAAATCTATAGCCACCGTACTGGAACGGTGCGCGCTGTGGGGGCGCTTGACCAAAATTACGTTGAGGTAAACCTTGTGGTTGTCCAAATTTATGAAGATTTTGCATGGGTGGCGTGAAACGTGGTTGTTGTGGTAAATTTGGTCTAAAACCTTGGTTCTGGGGAATGCCAAACTTAAATGTCGGCATTGGCGCCGGATTGATATTTTGCCTAAAAACTGGAGGTGCGCTAAACGGTTTTGGTGTAGGCTGTGAGCTCATCGTAGGTAGTTGTACTGAGGCTTGTTTAAGTAATTTATTTTTGGCGTCATATTGGAACTTAAAGTTAACTTCCTCAGTTACAATACTCAGTGCAGCTTCCAATGAAGGGGCTCCTTTTAACCTGACAATGCGAATCATATCTTCTGGGAGGTTATATAAGAATACATTTAAAGCTGTATTATTATATACAATCATTTTTGCAGCTTTAATGCCTTCGTCGGTGAGCCTGTTGACTTTGGCAAATAGCGAGCTTTTAACATTTTGTATGCGATGGCAAAATTGTATGTACGTTTCCCCAGTTTTTAATTTAAGGGTCTCTAATTCGATAGCAATGCATTCTTCTGATCGCGGGTCGCCAAAATGTTGAGTAAGTAACTCTTTAAGAGCGTCATAGTTGGTTATGTTTGGGTGATCGCTAAGTAGAGTTGCGGCTCTACCAGTTAATCGACTGGTAATTGAATGAAAAATATATAGCTCTTGGGCTAAGTTTCCCGGAATTCTACTTCCGTTCACCACATAATCACATTTTGAAAGGTATAAATTTAATTGCTGTTCATCACCGTCATACTTCGGGATTATACTTAAAATCTCTTTGGGAATTACTCTATATTCCATTTTTATAAGTTATTCTACTCTACTTACTTAAATTACACTGAGTTTTCACCGATACAAGTGTAAAACGAATCAGTTATTTAAAACTATTTCACACAATAATTTTTAATTGCGGGAAGTTTACCTAATTAATGCTTAAATTCGCTTAATAATTGTAATTAAGGGAATTTGCCTAAAACTAATCTGACTATTTACCAATTTGCGTGTACAACAAAATCAGATAATCTTACAGCTATTCCACTCAATAATGTGAATCGAGAGGAAAATTTGGAAAAGTCACGGGAAAATAAGAACAGGATGTGAAAAGGTTTACTCACATTAGGCTGCTCGATCCCATGGCCTCCTGATTCTGCGCCGGTCACTAGGTCCACGCGTTTCCCAGGGAGTCGTATTTATTTGGTTCGTAGTTCTCCTTCTTCGCGAAATCACCGTATCGCGTACCAATTTAGGGGCACTACAACACTGAAACTCGCGAAAATTCTGGAAAATCCACAAGGCTGCGCCAGACTTGTTTAGGGAAACGTCCTTTTTGTTTTTAAAAACTAATTTTAATTGAATATTAATTAATTATACAAGACAAGTGTGTCACGCAGTGACCAAGAGCAGAATGACAAAATAAAATGTTAATTAAATCTAGAGCTTAGTCTACGCGCTGGGTGGCCGGGAGTCGCTGTGTCAGCATCCGGTGGTCTCATAATCACGCCATATTGCGTGGGTGTCTAGACATGGGCTTGAGATACCTACGGCGAGACAAATATCCCATGACCAGTGGCTGTCGACATGACTACATACTAATTATTTTTATTTTCATTAAAGATAAATTAATATGACCTAATTACGGTGCCTTCCTCTTTTACGAGTATGTTGTTGCTGCGCCCGACGGGGTCCATATACCACTTTGTACCATTTATATTTTTACCATCATGTACTTTATGGAAGCAAGCTTTATGGAATAAATGAATTATGAATTACCTCCTCCGGTTCGTCGGTCAAAAATGCTTTCTATCAATGAATCGTACTCAAAACCATCATTGATGCTTTAAGAAAATCAGCGGTTACTTCCGATTTTCCGAAGTAAATGTGAAAAAAAATCTGCACTGATATCTCGATTGTAAGAAAGTTTCATTTTTAATATCATCAATTCAACTTCAAAAATTAATGTTAAAAAATCCATAAAACGAAGGTACTAACGTGGTTTTCGCATATTTTATTTGGAACACAAGACATGAAAAATTTGTACATATTTTTTATTAGACAGCTTTATGATGATATATTATTATTTTTAAATGTACGAGTATATACAACAATTCTACAATAGTGTCGACGGAATTTGGCCGATTTTGTCAAGGTCGAGTTCTAAAGCGAAGTCGTCGCGTATATCAATAGTTCACAATGATTTATGATGGCCACATATACCTAGGTCTACTCTTATCTAGTAGGTCTAGTAGGTACTCTTTTTTTTGAAAGCCGTGTGAAAATAACGCTTACCACCTAGCATCTCGAAAAAAAGGAAACCTCAACTAAATTTAGATTTCTCTCTTTTCCCAAAAGAGCACGCAAAGATTTAAGGCTGCGTAAATTATAGGTGAATTCATTCGAAGTCTTGTTAAGGTCACGTTTCCGTAGAAAAATTGAAGTGCTAGTAATAATATGTCCAACAGTAGATGAACTATGAGATAAAGATAACAACAAAACTGAAATATAGCTAACTAGCTGACCCGGCGAAATTCGTTTCACGCAACGCTGCTAGAGACTGATATACTACATAATATTTATTTATTTTTCAATACATACTTATACAGGGTTATTTCTAATCAATTAGCAACCTTTTAGGGGCTTATTCTGTGCATCAAAACTAACAACATTTGTTCTAAGACTTTTGTCTAAACTCAAAAAAATGTTTTGTTGCTCAATAGAAAAATATCGTTCAACCGCGACAAAATGTATGGAACAGCTGATTTTTCTTTTAGGTATTACGAATGTCGTAGTACAAAAGTTGTTAGTTTTGATGTACAAAATAAGCCCCTAAAAGGATGCTAATTGATTAGAAATAACCCTGTATAAGTATGTATTTTTTCAATACATACTTATACGGGTTAAATAAATATTATGTAGTATATGTATAGATAACAACACCCAGACTCAGTAAAAACATATGTTCATCACAAAAATGCTTAGTCTACGTGAGAATCGAACCCACACATCTTTAAACCAGGAGTCAGAGTCACTAACAACTGGACCATCGAGGCACCGAGGCAGCAAATACACTTCATAAAATCGAAAAAACAAACCTGAACTAAATGTAGATTTCCCTCTTTTTCCAAAAGAGCACACAAAGATTTAGGGCTGCGTAATTCACTAAGAGAATTCACTCGACGTCTTGTTAAGGCTACGCTTCCGCGGAATAATTTATGTGCTAGGAATTTACATTTCGCGTCCAGGCGGAAGCGGCTGACCCTTAATGTGCTAATGTTGAGTGACGAATGTAGTGGAATAGCTCTACAAACTTGTAGTATAAGCTGAATTAAACTTAACGAACTGTGAGGTTAGCTACAAGCTGCGCAAATCCCCACTCTTTAAATCGCTGACATATGAATAAATTGCTACTGTGCAACAATTTGCATCGTGTTCACAGACGCCATTGAGTTTGATTCGGCTTTATGGTAAATATGTTCACAGTATGGGTCGGGTGGCTAGCCCTGGTGTCAGAGTTTTTAACAGAACGCCCCGAAAGGCTTTGAAGTGCATAATGGTTAAAATAACCGGGGCTTACAATTTTACTACGGAATCTATACTATCTATATAATTATGTATGTATTTAAAAATAAGTACATGTAGCATATCAGTCTCTGGCAGACATATTACAAGCTTTGCTTAGTTTGGGGTCAGAGGCCGTGTGTAAGATGTCCCAAAATATTTATTTATCTACCGTTTTTGTTTATATAATGAGAAGGGATTTACGTTATTTATTACTCGTAATCTACATCTTATAATCATGTATCTTCCGAGCTGGTAGCTTTTAGTTGTAAATGGTACCCGCGATCACTCACGCAAAAACTGACCGTGCTGAATGAATTTGGGTGATTGCTGAAAAACACCTAGTCAAACTACGCTATAAGCGTACAGAAATAGCTGTACAATAATTATTTTTTGCAGAAAACAGCATGACCGAATTCACCCGTGTACAGAATTCGCGAATATTTCGCACGAATCGATGTAGCATTTTTCACATTATTGTTGATTTAACAAAAATGGCTTAGCCGATTTTGATAAAATTTAAATTGGACCAATTTTGAAGTATACTCTTTCCAATAAAAAAATAATTATTGAAATCGGACCACTACGAAAAAAGTTATGCGTGGTTATACATAAAAAAAACATATACGCGTAGAATTGTATACCTCCTCCAGTGGTTCATCGGTCAAAAACTGTTCTAACTGGTGTTTAGAGAGAGAGATAGAGTTTGACAGCTACCTCACTCAAGCACAAGACTATTGAGAGAAATAAAATTACATTACATCAATGATGATAAAAAAAAAATTGTACATGAAATTCCAATTATTTTCTAGAAAATTCCATTCATCCGTCAGCCTCAGAAAATCGCTTTATAGTGATTTTTCATTTACCGAAGTTATAAGCTTTTTGTAGCTCTTCTGGCAAGAAAGCAATATTTGTAGCCTTTTGTAGCTCTTCGAACAGATTTATACTTTTTTAAGAAAATTATTGTGGCTTTAGTATGAAAAAAGTATTTGTAATTTTTTGTCATACTTGTTGAATGTAAAGCGTTTGTAGCTTTTTATTATTTTATATAGCAAGCATACCTTTATTGGGTAGGCTTAGGTTCAGCAGTAGAGTGTTAATAAGGCTGATAAAGTACAGTACCGTATAATAGAGTAAGTAGCTACAATAATTGTAATATGGCGACATGCCACGCTTTTAGGTAGTACGAAAGGACATGTCCACAAAATGTATGGAGGCTGGTATAATAATAATCAAAAATTGTAACCACAACACTCGTTACATTTCGAGAAAGTTCATATTTTTCTCAGTCTATTACAACTGTTAAAAGAAAAAAAGAGCCCTCCGATTTTTTAAAATTAATTTTGAAATAAATATATTTGGCTCAATAGGTAGTTTATCTCTATCAACCCTGATTAAGTAATCTCCAAATAGTTAAATCAAAGCATTTTTACCCATTAGACACACTTTTTAAGTATTTTTTTGTCACATTGTGCCTAATAACTGGTCACACTGGTAGGTTATTTTTTTTTAATTTTAGCAAATTAAGATATGAATGTGGAAGAATCAGCTACGAATGCAAGTAAAATAACGTTATTATTTCTAAATTAGAAAAAATAATAAGCTGTATTGTTATTATTCATACAATTTATTATTCGCATTTAAAAAAAATGGAGGGGTGAAAAAATCTAAATTAAAAATTTTTGGTAAGCCCATAAAACGAGCTTTCAAATGATGTGTATACCATCTTGGTTCGATTTTTCTCTGAATAATATACCACTTGTGGACGTTACCTTTATGGTTTTTAGGGTTCCGTACCTAAAAGGCAAAAACTCTACTAAAGACTCTATTACTAAGACTCCGCCGTCCGTTCGTCCGTCTGTCTATCTGTCTGTCACCAAGTTCAAATCAAATCAAAATTTGCTTTATTCTTTAGACATATGGAAATGCGCTTAGAATCGTCTTTTTACAAAAGTTTTCGATAACATAATTACTAATTACAGTTGAATTAATTAGGTTCATAAAATAATCTATTACAAATTAGAACACCCTAACTTAAGTTGTATCTCATGAGCCGCGACAGTTATCATTTTTACAAATTTTGTATTTTTGTTGCCACTATGACAATAAATACAAAAAACAGAATATAAATAAATATTTACGGGGAGCTCCTATACAAAAGTGATTTCTTTGGCAAATTTTGCTCGGTATTAATAAAAGTAAAAGGTAGATTAAATTTAAACGAGAACTACTTTCACTTCGCCGATTTTTCAAAGAATTTTGGTGCATTGCTTAATGTAGTTCATTTAGAAATATCTATTTCAATAAGTTAAAATGTATGGATTGTAAGAATCACATTAAAAATGTTAAATACTCGATTTTGTAGACTTTTATATGAATACAACTTGATATAAGAAATACAAAAACATCTGGGATTTCCATCAGTTAGCCAAACGACTATTCCATGGATCGGCCGCCTGCAATCGGATAACGCTTAGGCATCGGCGAGCAGGACGGTTGGGTAAAGCTATGGGTATTTTTATTGCACAACGCATTATGCTCAAAGTTAAGGTTGGACATAATAATGAGTGCAATAATGTTGTTTTTAAAGTTTCGCGATTTAAACACATTATTATTATATACTACGGGACTAATTGCGCACTAAAATTACGAGATAAAAAAATACCTCCTCATCCCGACGATTCGACCGTGGTCACGACCGATGCAACTCGGACGGTGACAAATACTTCCAAACCTTAACCAGTACTTAGATGCTAGGTGAAAAACGCTTGTGCGTTTTAAGCATGTACAACGCCATCTACAATTTTGGTACCGAAACTTTACACATTATGGTAGAAGCAACTCGCTTGCGCGTTTTAAAAATGGACAGCGCCATCTACAATTTCGGTCCCGAACTATATACTTAAACAGTGGATAAGGAGGTATTTATTTATCTCGTAATTTTAGTGCCCGATTAGTCCCGTAGAATATAATAATAATGAATGCAATAATATTTCTAATTGTAATAAGATTTTAGGTACCTCATTAATAAGTAAATAAATATGTCCTATCCATCAGCTATGGAACGTCCTCTGCTAGACATAAATCTCCAATTAGAGCGGTTGGAAGCAGCTTTCATCCAGCGCTATATTGCGGTCTTGGTGAAGTCTCTGTTCACTTCGTCAATGGACGTCTTACGCTGCGCTTGGTTATATCCACTGGTTATCAGTTATCAGTAATCAATTTGAAGATGTCTGTAAATACGGTAAGTTATTCAAAATTTGCTATATATATATGTCGCTTAAGGCTCCGACACCGGTAGTCAAACACATTGTATAATATGGTGATGATAAAACTAATAAAAGTAAGTAAGTTCCTATAGACCGGGTGGTTAGCCTAGCACAGTCATCAAAGTTATTCTTAAGCTTTAGCAATTTGAGCACATTATTTACCTACGCGTGTTTAAAAAAGTAAAGCCCTGTATTTCATTTACAAGTGAGGACGACTGACTTCAACCGTGTCCTGAAATCGCGAATATTTCGCACAGATCGATGTAGCATTTTTCATATTAAATGTCTCAGCCGATTTCGAAATATACTCTTTCCAATAAAAAAGAATTATCAAAATCGGACTACTACGTAATAATTATTTTTCACAATAAACAGCATGACCGATTTCAACCGTATCGATGTAATAATTTCACATTATTGTTGATTTATCAAAAATGGCTCAGCCGATTTTGTAAACTACCAAGTAAATTATTTCCAATAAAAAGTTATGCGTCGTAACACATAAAAAAATATACGCGTGGAATTGAGTACCTCCTCCGTTTCGTCGGTCAAAAATACAAATAAAACTTATGAACAATATCACAATATAGGCTCATTAGATAAAATCTACCTCGAAAATTACGTGAAAACTTAATACATTCACATAGAACACACATTTCGGAGTTGTCCAATTTACAGAAAATCCCTCTTCAACTGACGCACCGAAATGAAACGAAAACACAATTTTCATGAAACAAACTTGAAATAATTCAACGTGACACTTAATTATTCCAACTAAATTTAACCTAAAAACGCCAAGATGGGTGAAAAGGGTCTAATTTCACGTGTCGCGTCGTACTTACATGCGAGAGGTAGCTAAAATTTATTGTTTTATTTAAACATAGTGAAACTAATGTGACTTTTTAAACTTTGGATCAGTGTTTACAGCGTGCAATTCCATAGACAAGTTTCACACTGCAGCCATTAAGGAAAACAAAACCGCCATCTCAAATAAAATTCGATTATGTAGATTTACACACCACTAACTAGCTTTGATGCGCGAACTACGGACAACAGATGTGTGATGTATTAGATAGTTGAAGGTAGAAGGAAGGTAGATAATGTTTAGTAAACTACCCACTAGATATATATAGTTCCGTGTGATAATAATAAAGACCATTCTGCGATCGACCGTCTATTATTAAACACTACATTTGGCGCAGTCGAATTCGAATTTACGCGAAGGTGAAAGTGACGGTGATTACTTAGATAGGCAAAATTAAAGTATTTGAATTGTTCCTTAGACGTGTTTTAAAGGCGAATAAGACATTTTATCGCTATAATTGTTGTTATTGCGGTAGGGTAGCACGTCAGTTCTCCAGTGCCGGACTTTTATGCTGTGAATTTGATATGTGTAATTTATGTGAAATTACACCCGAGTCGGAAGTCGCAGAATCACGCGCGTTTCGACATTGGAAGCAATCTTCGGGGGAAGCCGTCGACGAATACCTACAAGGTTCGAAAAAGCTAGAAAACACGTGCCCCTTTGCGGCTATGTTAGAGGTCAGAGACGCAGGAGGCGTAGGCCGCGACTGGCTGTGCAAGCTGCATCGGCAGCAACTCAGGAGGCGTCGGCTGCGATGTGCTCGGCCAGCAAAGTAGGCGGCGGCGCATGATACGCAGGCTGCAACTTGCTCGGCCAGCACAATAGGCAGCGGCACTGAAGACGTGCCCGCGATGAGGCAGGAACGGGCATTCAGGAACAAAGTGTGTTCAAAAATGTGTGGTGATCAGTGTAGTGATCAAGGTTATGTAAGTACTAAAGTGATCGCCATTCGCAAATTCGTAATGCCAGTTTTATAAGTTGACTTGGATTCCGAAAATTATAACATGTACCTAATTTTATTGAAATAATCACAGTGCCATATAGATATTGATTTACTATTGTTTGTTGATCCGCTTGATCCTTGTTAAGATTTATTTTCTCTGAATTTTTTGGGCCAAACAAAGCATCAAAATTGTAAATAACCATATGAGCATTATTAACCAAAGGTAACTTTATTGATGGACTTTGTTTAGGTTCAAGTCAAATAGTTTTTGTGTTCAAAAATGTAGCAATGCAAGTACATTGCTATATTTTTGAATTATTGAAAAAGATCATTGTTTTCTATGGTTGATCTCGGATCAAACCATTAGGCGTCAACGTAACAATAGTTTACAATGTAACAGATGATTTAGTTATATACATATGTAGGTGGGTACTAAACATTCTTCGTTCTTGAGATTATTTATTGATGCATTTGGTATAATTATATTGTATGTACCTACTTATTTATCGTATGAATGTCACGACGACGTGACAGTAATGTTTCAAGATTACAATTTCATTCCTTTAGTAAGTTTCACTTATATTTCGTCCAGGCCTGTGTATATATATATATATATATATATATATATTATGGTGGTTTGCCCGTGAAACTAACTGTTAGTATGTGTAGATATACTTAATTGTTTTAAAAAAAATGTTTTCTTATGTGCTTTGATAAACGTTTGGGTAAATAAAAATCATAGCGTTGTTAGAATCACCAATATTTTAGCATTCATGTGTGATTTAAAGAAATATTGCATTTATTGTTGTTAAAAGTGATTCTTCAATATTTCAAAACTAGATACTATAGGTTGAGATATACATAGGTACTGTATATACCTACTATGTGTAGATAGGATTAGTGTTCTGATAATTTTGTAAATTACATAATTATGTAAACCAAGCACAATCTGTGTACAGGCAGGTACTTGTTAAAAGGATAGTGTATGTAGTTAATTATTTATGTTCTAATTATATCATTGAGTTATTTATTATAATTCGTTCAAATGTGTAGTACATAGTCAAAACCGGAGGTTGTATTTTGACATACTTATTATTAAGTAGGTATTTCATCGTTTGAATGTTGATAAAAATATGTATTTATAAGCATAATAGTTGGATTTTTATAACGTTAAGTAAAACCTACAGTTGAGTTAGCCATTTGCATTTTTATTAAACAGCGTGAATGTTATTTAAAATATGTTCAAAAGTTCAAAAATTATTTATTTTTCTATTAAAATGCAAGTGAAGTTAGAGAATCAGACAGGCGAGGTAGGTGTAGGTACTCTTTTATCTTTCCGTGTTCGTGAATAAATTATTGTAAAATTGTTTCTGTTCAGAAAATGTAGTAAAGATCTTAACGTATTATTAACATAACGTAGGTATGTCATTTAGAAATAATATGGAGTTATTATTTAATTGTTCATTGATTGGTAATGTAAGAGATTCTGTTTCATATTCTCGTTTTATAAATTAATAAAATAAAAAAGGTGATTCGATTCGTTGTCGATACCTAGTGATTATAATTATATGTATTGCCACCTAGAAAAGAATGTTAGGAAATATTATTAATGGGTATATCTAAAGTATTGCTTTAATTAAGAGGAGGAATATGTGATGTATTAGATAGTTGAAGGTAGATAATGTTTAGTAAACTACCCACTAGATATATATATATATAGTTCCGTGTGATAATAAAAAAGACCATTCTGCGATCGACCGTCTATCATTAAACACTACAAGATGGAGCGAACGCATCATCCACTGGTGCCCGAGAGAGAGCGCGCGCCCAGTCGTCGGACGCCCCAGAAGAAGATGGTTCGATGACATAGTGGAAGTAGCGGGCCCGACCTGGACTAGACATGCCCTAAATCGAAATTCACGGCACAGTATGGAGGAGGCCTTTTACCGAATTTGGGTGCCCAAAATATATTAAAAATTAAAAATGTAAGATTTAAATTTGTTATGAACTTGTAAACCTATTTGGGAAATAAAGGCTATTTTATTTATTTTATTTAACTAGCTTTGTGGTGAAGGAATACATTACGAGGCAATTAGCAAACGCCCGTAGATTAAATTCGATGGCGTATGTGATCACCGACCCGTAGTGGGCTAGCGTGGTTAATATTAGCTCAATAGGCATGATAAAAAAAATATAATTAGTCCGTTAGATAAATTAAAAAAAAAATTAGACACGTATTTTTCCTTTAACAAATATTGACGAAGATATAGTCTGTTAAAGTTCCGCGTGACGTCACGAGTACTATACAAATGTACAGACTACGTCGCACTAGTGACGTCACGAGCCCCCACTCCCAAACGTTGACAAGGTATATCTTTGTCACTTATTGTTTGATTCACAAAAGAAAAAATACGTATCCAATATTTTTGAATAATCTCACTAACGTTCTAATTATAATGATGTTTTTTTTACCTGGTCATCATGCCTATTGTGTGTAATGGTTTTATTGGTTTGTTTGTAAATCTTGCACGTATAAACAGAGAAATATTTTACTCTATAATATATAGACTTCCTGCCATCAGACGCTGGCGAGCCGTTATTTATTGAAGTTCTTAGATAGCCCAGGTTTTCTTCTCTGTCTTCGTAAACAATGGCCTGATGGTATTGAGAGGCTTTTATGCAACCTAGTCTAGCAGCAACTTCTCCGCTGTCAAGGTCGACCACCATTGCATCGATACTTATTACTCTAGAGGCGCACTCTGTAGTGTCCACAAGCTACCTAGTTCGACCTAGTTCAAAAGGTCATAAAGTGTCATAGGCTACTTTTTATCCCAGAAAAATAACAGGTTATAATGAGATAGCACTTAAATCCAAACATCACGCAGGCCAAGTCGCCAGCAAAAGTTAGTTGTACCATAAGGTCAAGTTAATGAGGTCAAGTGGCCCTGAAATCTCAAACCATATCTCTCATTTTGCCATGCTAATCCGCGAAACCGCGGCCTGACCACGGAGTAACGCTAATGATGTCGGTGCACGCCCCATTACTGCGGTAGACCCAATTGTATCAGGTTTACTCGCAGCATTATGCACACAAAATGATTCAAGCTTACCATGGAAATAAATTACCTTTTATAAAAATCTATCTATCGACAACACTTGGATGAGTCTGGCACAAGCTATGGAAAGATGCGAATATACACTAAGCTATAAACGCTACGCCATGAACGCTACGCCATGAACGCTACGCTATGAGCGCTACGCTAAGAACCCTACGCTATAAGCGCTACGCTATATGTGCTACGCTATGAGCGCTACTGATATAATTGGCTGGTGTAGCTGCGCTACGCTATGAACACCACTGAGCGCGTTACACAGAGTAGCTATACTCTGTAAGTATAGTAAGTACTCGGCACTGTTGATGACTTTCATACTATTTTTATGAACAACTTCCACTATAAGAATCAAATTAAAATCGCAAAAAAACTTCTCATCTCTCACGCTCAAATAAACTACACAAATCGCCATAAACTTCGGCACGATTGCTAAATGGCTCGAGTAAAGTAGCACACTTTAGCTTTTGTAATACTACTTTTGAATTATATCTGCAGCCATCAACATTTAATGTGGTTTTTGGACTGCATTATAACGTCTGGCGTCTCGCCTCTGTCTAGGTGATTTATTGGTCTGTAGTCTGAGTGCTTATTTATTTATATTTTATTAATAAACGACTCGTTAGGGTATTTGCAACACCTAGTGCCTTTAAGAAGTACACGTTTTTTTAGTAGCAGCGATAAAATAATTTTATCAATTTCAAAGTAGACTAAATGGTAATTTTTTTTTATTATTATCGTTTACATAATTATATTGTAATATAATAATATGTCTTAATTTTATATAATTTTGATTATTTTTGATCTTTTTATGACGATGCTATTGCAGATACCTATTATATTGTTTTTATTTTATTTTTTTAGATTATTTGATGTTAGGGTGTCCTAATTTGTACTAGATTATTGTATGTACTTACCTAATTAATTCAACTGTAATTGAGGGTATGTGGATGATTCAATTGCTTTTTATGTAGTAGTAGTGTATTGTTTTATATAAATAAAATAAAAAAAACTGTAATTAGTAATTATGTTATCGAAAACCTTTGTAAAAAGACGATTCTAAGCGCATTTCCATATGTCTAAAGAATAAAGCATATTTTGATTTTGATTTTGTAATCATATTATTGCTTTACTATCGCATTTGTCGTACATCAGATATATTTCTCATAATGAACTTAATTTTAACCACATAGGTCAGTCCTTAAAATTACGAAAATGATGGTAATAACTAACTCTGTGTAGTCATAGTAATTTATTCATAATGATAATATTACATATTAGAAAAGATAATCAAATTAATTGAAAATAATAATCATTACATAGTGTAAAACAAAATCGCTTCCCGCTGTCTGTCCGTCCCTATGTATGCATATATCTTTAACACTATGCAATGTATTTTGATGCGGCTTTTTTAAGATACAGTGATTGAAGAAAAAGGTTTATATGTATACAATTGCGTAGCCGGGGCTGGTCTCTAGTACAGCAATAATTACTAAATGTATTAAACAATGATGTTTTCAATAGCGTAATTATATAACTTTAATCTTATTCACTTCGTCAGAACCGTAGAATGCCTTTTCAATAAAGCAGGGTTATATCCCAGGTGGCCTATTGTCAAAGTTTAGGCGTCTGACATGGCTAAGCGGTTAAAACAACTGAGGCCTACAATTTAATACAGTAATAAGTAATTTATTTACAAATATACATATAGTAGTAATACAATGATATGGCAAAATTGATGTTATTTCCTCGTTTTCCGGTTTTGTCTCATAGCAAAAGTTGTTTGTGATATATTATTAGAACTATAACATTTTATAGATTTTTTTATTAATTTTGTGAAAATTTTCACATGGCAAACTTTATTTTATAATAGGTATAGCCCACTAGTGCTTTAGTAACGCCCATGTTCCTCAATCGAGACTAGAAAAATATCACTAATATCTGTGTTTCCAATTATGAATTAATAATTTAGTTTAAATAAGTAGCATTGTATTTAATAAGGGCACTTATTCACATAAAAACAATACGTTGACCATATTGCCTGTCCTGCCAATTACGTGCCTATCATGTATCGATAGAAATATAAATTTGTATAATGCCAGTACGTGCGGTCGTGGTTACGGTAGATTTTGATTATTCACTAAATGACTACTTAATTAGGCATTTTAATTATCAAATCATATTCATTGGCACAAAGGATTAGTTGATTGAGGTGGCAACAAAAAGGTTAAATATATATTGAAATACATTTACATTTGCCTGGACACTTTATTCCACAAAACTTAGATAACATTTCCTAAACAAAGCCTAGAACTATAACCTACTTGAAATATATAAATGGAAACACTCAAATCAAAATAGAGAACATAAAAAATTTCTTAAAAGCTTGGTAGAGATTATTGTAGCCATGGAGTTAAAATCATTTAGTCCATCAGTTAGATATTTTTAATATCTTATTTCTATATAAAACATATTTTATATTGTTATCCAGGCATCATGTTTATTTAGGCAAATAGCGAGGTAAACAGATGATCACTTGACGGCCGGCTCGAACCACTGTTATTGGAAATCTATAGGAGACACATGTCCAGTAGTGGACAGACAGACATAGGACACATCGATCCATCCAAGCATCAGACATAGGACGTCTGATGCTTAGATGGATCGATACAACAAACATAAATTACGTGAAAATGTTAGAAATACGTTTCCGATGAAACATTTTTTCTAACATCTAAAACTGATCCACTTTCTCCTACCTCTCTTAACCGCAGAATATCGCCAGTCCCTGTAAGGCGAGCGCAGTATAAAATATCGGTCGATAAGGCAAAATACAGCATAAAATATTCGATTGGCTTGCATTATGCGTCGGGAACTCTATACCGTCCCCAGGCGCCCAGATAAAGCGCCACTGCGCTAGGATTTTTAAACGAGATACGTCTTCTTCATAACGCCTTCCTACTTTTATTAGATTTGAGATGAAATGCAAAAATATTATAATCATTGAAAAAAAGTCACACATTTACTACTTTACTAATTACTCTATCTGCCCAAAACTGGATTTTACAGGATAATTTTTTGATGATTCTCATTTATTAAAAAAAAATACGTCTATAAATAATTAAGTATAATATTGTTATGATTCTAATTAAGCCGTCGTGTAAACGCAAGCCGGGTAAGCCGTGGTGGTCTAGTGGTAATAGACACAAGTCTATCATACTTAAGATCGTGAGTTCTAATTCTGGTACTCCCGTACCAATGAGTTCTACCCGCTCGCACAATTCCCGTACCACGGCTTTTCGGTGAAGGAAAACATAGTGAGGCAACCTGCATACGTCTATAGAAAACAAAACGATGGCGCATTGATTCCAGTGCTAGACCAGCTTGGTGAATATAGCTCAATAACCCTTCGGCCTGTTCAGTAGTGGACTATCAAAAAGCCGGTATAGTATAGAAATCAACAAGAAAATTAAGTAGGTATTGTTAATTTACAGTATTAAATACCATATTATTGTCCGTGACTTTCTGTGATTTCCTATTTACATGTAGACAAATGAAAAGAGAGGAACAAAAAACTCTGTTAGTTTAGACTAACAAGTCTTCCATTCAAAGTAGTGTAATTAGAAAATGTGATTCTCGTGAGAATCCTCTAAGAAAAAGTAAGTTTTATAGGCCGGGTAGCTAGCCCTGGTGTCAGAGTATTTAAACCGTCTGAAGGCCACTGACATGACTAGACGGCTATAGCTACCGGGACCTACAATTCAAAATGTCATCCGAGCCACGGTAGCGCTTAGTTGAAAATTCCACCCGCGGTCACCCATCCTCAGACAGACCGTACTGACCGTTGCTTAACTTCGATGATCGCTTACGAACACCTAGTCAAACTACTATATAAGCGCTACAATTCCGTTGACAACAAGAAGTTTGCAACAAATGGCATCAATAGTAGTTTTTATGAAAAAAATGTTATAAAAGATATCAGAAGGTCAAGGACGATATCTTCTTATTATTAAAAATCATCGCTCGCAGGTCAATTTGTGAGATGCATTCTGTCGGTAGCGTGTTTTATTTTATCTGCTGAATGAATTTGAATTTTATTGCGAGGTCTTTCAGGCCATGAGTTTCACCTTACGGTAGATAAATTCTGTTTTGTATAGTTGCAAAGTGAACCTGACTTTTCCTTAAAGAATTACACAATATATTTTAACTTTACCTGCGGCTTTCCACGGAAAAATTAATATCGTCGTAGTTAAAGTAGCCAACATTGTTTTTCGGCTTTTGAACTACATCCATGACAAATATTAAATTGATCCGTTGCTATTTTGTTGCGTAAATGAGAAACAAATAAACCGATAAATACACTTTTGGTGCTATAATATTAGTGAGGATCACTGTGACTAGCTGACCGTTGCTTTGCCATAAAAATATTACCTAGGAGTACAAAAAACAACGAGTTGCACTCCAGGAGCGCCAGCAGTAGTAAAAACTTGAACATCAATATCACACACGCACATTCGCGCAAGCACCTCGGGCCGTTTTACGAATTTTCGGTCAGGTCACGTGTCGCGAGATTAAAATTCCCATCCCAAAAACTGCATAACGCGCTAAAGATAGTTGATTGAATCAGGCGTTACTCTGCGGAAATTCATCTTCAAATCTTTGTTTTGAATAAGTATTTAGTGAATTTCCGCTATCTTAATGTAGGCAAATAAGTTTAAAGGTATTTAAAAACACTATTATTAATAATACAATAATTATACATTTAAAAAACTAAATTTTTACAAAATAATATAGACTAAATAAAACCGTCAAACTAAACCGTCAATTATTTTTAGCACATTCCTTTCCGTACATGGGTTGCCTGGAAGAGATCGCTTCCAGCAATAAGGCCGCCTAGTGTTGCACTATCTTAAGAATTTCACTAATGTATTTATTGTTAGTTTATTTTGTGTGTACAATAAAGAGTTATTTGTTTGTTTGTTTGTTGACTAAATAATAAATATCAATTATTTTCACTGCACTCTATTTTATAGATATTTTTCTATTTTCAATTTTTTAGATATTCTTGCGAGCGACCTCGAAGAGTCAACACGTCCTGATGATGCCTCGTTGAGAGGCGAAACACGTGTCGAACAGAGTGTAGTGCAGTGAAAATAAGGGTGTTATTTGGTAGTGATGTGTTTTCAATATTTTGTCATATTATTTTTAAAGATTTTGTTAACAGATTATTAATATATTCATAATAAAAAATATCCTATCCTACAAAACGCGAAAGTTTGTGAGGATGGATGGATGGATGGATGGATGGATGTATGGATGTTTGTTACTCTTTCATGCAAAAACTACTGAACGGATTGAGATGAAACTTTGCAATAATATAGCTTATACATCAGAATAACACATAGGCTACAATTTATAAAGATATTTTGTGAATTGTCCAAAATATAACGATAAATGTTGAGTAAGTAGGAAAATTCTGCCATCTGCGAGCTACTCTAGCGTGCGCTGCAAGAATATCAAAATAAACAACTGTCGATCGAATATCTATCAAATCAATCGATGAGCAGTCCTTGGATGTCATCATATCCTATCCTACTAATATGACGAGTATAAACGCGAAAGTTTGTAAGGATGGATGGATGGATGGATAGATGGATGGATGGATAGATGTATGGATGTTTGTTACACTTTCACGCAAAAACTACTGAACGGATTGAGATGAAACTTTGCAATAATATAGCTTATACATCAGAATACTAATATTATAAACGCGAAAGTTTGTGAGGATGGATGGATGGATGGATGGATGGATGGATGGGTGGATAGATGGATGGATGGATGGATGTATGGATGTTTGTTACTCTTTCATGCAAAAACTACTGAACGGATAGAGATGAAACTTTGCAATAATATAGCTTATACATCAGAATAACACATAGGCTACAATTTATAAAGATATTTTGTGAATTGTCCAAAATATAACGATAAATGTTGAGTAAGTAGGAAAATTCTGCCATCTGCGAGCTACTCTAGCGTGCGCTGCAAGAATGTCAAAATAAACAACTGTCGATCGAATATCTGTCAAATCAATCGATGAGCAGTCCTTGGATGTCATCATATCCTATCCTACTAATATTACGAGTATAAACGCGAAAGTTTGTAAGGATGGATAGATAGATGGATGGATGGATGGATGTATGGATGTTTGTTACACTTTCACGCAAAAACTACTGAACGGATTGAGATGAAACTTTGCAATAATATAGCTTATACATCAGAATACTAATATTATAAACGCGAAAGTTTGTGAGGATGGATGTATGGATGTTTGTTACACTTTCACGCAAAAACTACTGAACGGATTGAGATGAAACTTTGCAATAATATAGCTTATACATCAGAATAACACATAGGCTACAATTTATAAAGATATTTTGTGAATTGTCCAAAATATAACGATAAATGTTGAGTAAGTAGGAAAATTCTGCCATCTGCGAGCTACTCTAGCGTGCGCTGCAAGAATGTCAAAATAAACAACAGTCGATCGAATATCTGTCAAATCAATCGATCAGCAGTCCTTGGATGTCATCATACTGATAATATATAATCCTTACTTTAATATTATAAATGCGAAAGTAACTCTGTCTGTCTGTCTATCTGTCTGTCTGTCGCACTTTCACGCCAAAACTACTGAACCGATCTCAATGAAATTTGGTACACAGATAGTCTAGAGCCTGAGAAAGGACATATGCTACATTTTATCCCGAAAATTGCATAATTCCCGTAGGATAGGACAAAATCTTGCGTTAACAAAACTGTCACCTATCACAACGACGCTAAAAGGCCCAGTTTTGAAGACACCATCGTAATTATAACAGTTAATTAGACTATTTCTGTTTCTTTTTCACTTTCGGCATTCGATAGAGAGAACACTTTTTACGTTGCTATTAAATTTACGATAGCGCGTTCATAATTGGGTTGATTGGGCCTAACATGGATTCACAAAACGTAATTAGATGACAGGTAACATACATTAACTGCAGACTTTTATAAATGTCTCGCTTAGCATAGCAAAGGGACAAATTGTCTTTTCACCATTATAGCTCCTCGAAGAGGAAATAAAGTATGAATTGACAATTACAACTGATATTAAAATTGGACAAAATAGTTTTCTCTTTGCCATGCTACATATTACAATGACGTTTAATACTGGGCCGTCATTTCGTCTGACATTAAAAATATTTTTAAATATTTACCACCATTAGAGGTTAAACATATCTCTTTATTCTACCTTTATGGTACAGAATCCATGCTAATATACGAAGAAACGGATCGACTTGATTTTTAAAAGTAGTATGGCATGAGTATGAATATCTTGACACTAAGGTTATTAACCTTGATTCTGAGTTGTGACCTTGACACGAACATAAATTTCTGTTGGTTTGGTTAGGATTGAACAGTGATAAAAGTGCATCCCGCCTCAGTTGCGGCACTCCTCATGAGGCACGCAACTTGCCGGCCAGCCTCTCAGCTGCTATATTTAAAAACCCCAGAAAAGCGGCCCAACCTCGAGTGCAAACTTCTAAACTGCCTAGGGGGAAAAGACCAAAAAGAGTCGAGAGACCTCGAGCGCCGCCTTCTCAGCTGTCTCAGAAAAAACCCAGAGAAGCGGCTCTACCTGGGATTCCCGCGCCGCCCATAAGCCTCAGCTACTAAGTTCTCCTGCCACGACAAGGCGGGAACCTGTGGGCGGGTACACTCTAACCTTATCTTAATCAACAGAAGCATTTATAAATATAAGATATTTTGATATCGGGTTAGGTTTGAACAGTGACAACAAGGTGCAAGGTACTTGATTTTTTAATAGAGCAAGTGCCTTTATTAACTACCACTAAATACAGACTTATAATGTAAAACTTCATAAACTACTATTACATAACAAGCAATTGGATCATCCACACACCGTTGAAGGTCTAAAGATATTCTAAATGTTCAAGCCCACTGACAGTTAGCAGCGTGCCCAATATGCTGGCAGCATTGCGAATCAGCTTGGCAATGCTGCTTATACGTTGAGCCAAATAAACACCAGCATTTCACGTCCAGGTCACGCGGCGGGTACACCAGACGCTCAGAAAGACTTTTGAAAACAAGATGAGCTCCCGGCCAACACGCGCACAATGTCTCAATTTCAAACGGCTCAAATATGTAACCACTGCCGAGGTTAGCATATTTGCGCCGTTTGTGCTGCTCCGCTGACGGCGCCAAAGTATCGACGCAAGTCGCGTCCCATACTAAGGGCCGTCTACACTTCCATGGGACCAGCTTCATACCGTCAGGCCTTTTGCCATCACCACGCGCAAACCCATTCGGTTCGAGTACGGCTGCGATATTGGCGTTCACAATGGCGTGGCAACCAATTCGACCAGCGCTTCTTGACCAAGAAAGACGATGGTGACCAAGCTGGTCAACTAAAGTACTTGAAAAGGTGAGAGCGCTCAGCTATGTGCGGCGCGGCAGCAAGGTGGGTCGACTATCTCGACGATATTATCAATACCACTTCATTAAAACTACCGTGAGTATTCATCATAACTATAACAGAATACGGCTAAAACTCACGTTATAATTATACGGTCGATCCGCAAGGAATCCAACCAGTTTCAGAGTATTTAGAACTCCATCCTCAGGGAATACGCGCACCCCCGTCGACCGGCGATAACGTGAGTTTTAGCCGTATTCTGTTATAGTTATTATCAATACCGCCGGTCGAGCCTGGTCACGACCGGCAAAGAGCAGAGGCAGATGGCACTGCAGGAGAGAGGCTTATACCCAACAGTGGGTCAAAGAAAGCTGCGGATGATAACGATGACGAAACAAATTAGTTGAGATTGGCTGTTTTCTGGGTTTGAAATGATTATTTGTTACAATATTTGTGTACCGTTTCACATTGAATTGGGGTAATATTTTGTGGCGCACTTACTGTTTTAGTTACCATATTTTTTTGACAAGATAATTATAAATTAAATTATATCGCGGGCGAAGCCGCGGGTAAAAGCTAGTATATCTATAAAATAGAGTGCAGTGAAAATAATTGATATTTATTATTTTGTCTATATGATTTTGTAAAAATTAAGTTTTTTAAATGTATAATTATTGTAATATTAATAATAGTGTTTTAAATACCCTTAAACTTATTTGCCTACAACAAGATAGCGGAAATATGGCGGAAATACACTAAATATTTATTCAAAACAAAGACGCGCTAAAGAGTTTTCACTTCAAAAAATATTTATGGCTTATTCTCAGATCTATGGAATAAACTGTACTGCACTGTACCAGCCTCTTTAATAGTCCACTGCAGGACGCCACGAAGGGTGATTGGGCCATTTCCACCACGCTGGCCCAGAGTAGTTGGTTGATTCATATACACCATCGAATTTCTTCTATACGGACGTATGCAGACCTCACGCCGTTTTCCTTCACCAAAAAGCCGGTGGTGTAAAATTCCGTATATTAATTCCAAGCAATTCATTGGGACGGGATCGGGATTTGAACCCTGACCTCACAATTGTAAGGCGGGTGTCACTACCTCTAGACCACCGTGGCTTAAGTACACAAAAATTGGAATATACATAAAAATAAATAAAAATCAGTCCAGCTGTTTTGGAGGAATTCGGTTACAAATACTTTACAGTAAAGCTGGAAACATCTTATCGGACTCGACTTACGAACGCGACTGACAGGTATCTAGACTATGAAAGTACGCTGAGCCGTGCACACTATCGGACATAAGTCGCGGACATCACCTTCGGACGTCCTTGAGCGTTCGGACGTCCGAGATCTGGCGCACAGGATGTTTTAAGACTGTGCACATTGCTAAGTTGCGTCTGTCAGTCGCGTCCGTCATCCGCGTCCGATAGTATGTTTCCAGCTTAATATGTGCTTTTTTCTTTTTCTTCTTTTTGCCTAGGCTGAATAACAAAAAAAGATTTTTTCCCCAGGCGGTCTCAGCAAAGGAGATCTTAAACTACAAAATATATCCCAAGTCTAAATTACAGATGAAACTAAGACTCAGAAAAGTAAACAGCGACTCGGGAGCTAAGTAAACAAGTCTCCGTGCCTGCTTTGACACAATATTAATATTTCTCTTAGTCTTGTATTACTGATGTTAGGAAGTAACAATATAAATCTAGGCTACTTCAAAAAACAGTTTAGATCTCTATTGGTTTGATGGATATTTGGTGGTATTTCAGACAAGTTGTCCACACAAAAACAATACGTAAAAATTTGGCTGATATGTATATATAAACTAATAAGGTTTCCGAAAAAAAAACTTAGAGCGTGCAATCTTTCTTCATCAAAACATAACATTTTGTTACAATTCAAGGGGTAAAAAGAGTTTTCTCCCGGAACAAACGAACAATCAAAAAAATTTTATCAAAAATGTACCGCGAATTGTTCAATGCTCTACAGAAAACGAAGGCAAAATCTCTGGTCCATTGAGAATCCTCTTAATGTTACATAGTTATTTATTACAGGCATTAGCATATTATTAACACGAAATTTAGATGGATAAACAGTAATATTTATCGTACTATGCTGTACCAGCTTTTTTAATAGTCTACTACAGGACATAGGCCTAATCATAGCGTAGGGTGTTATATATAGCCGCGTACCCACCTAGCGCACAGGCTCGCGCGGCAGACTCGCGAGCCAAATGCCTCGGCTGGTGTGGACGTGCCTCGGGCTGCCTCGCGCGCGCGTTTGCTCGGCTGAGCACGGCTCGGCCCCGAGCCATCTGTTGTCGGTAAACTTGACGCGCTCAAAGGTGCCTCAGTGAGCGCTGTGTGTTAGGTGGGAACGGTTAAGTTTTGGCTCGCGCGCGAAGCTACTTCAAGTTTTGTCTATTACCGTGTTTGTCTCTATCTATAATATTGATATCATGGACAGACGCTAATATTTTTTTCTAATCCAGAAGCGTCTTAGGTTTTTTCTTGATACGTGACAGTTTTCGTTTTTTTAAACAATAAGCTGCTAGGAAAATAGCTGCAGCTGAAAATACACGACTGACCATTTCGAATACTCGCGGACTTATGATGGCTCAGCCTGCCTCGCGAGGCGGCCTCGTGTAAATTGAACAAAACTACTGAGGCTGCCTCGGGAGCCATCGCTCGCGATCTGGACACCGAGGCTGCCGCGCGAGCCTGTGCGCTAGGTGGGTACGCGGCTTATGGTTATACGGAGACCACCACAGCTCTTATTTACACAGATTAAATAAAAACACATAGAATATAGCTAAAAACTAGTGCGACTTCTGGCAGATTTAGCTGTTTTCTAATATCTCTGTACAATAGTGGTTTTGTCACATGATATCTGATCGTGCTATGACAGAGTAGTAAAAACATGAAACATTAAACACTTGTAACGAAAATGCACTTAATATGTTTCATTCAACCTATTTTTTCTTGTAATGAGCTCAGAACAAATAAAATAATCAAGAGAGAATGTTGTTTAACAGTCAAGTGAGGCCGGTTTTTTAAACATGTGTGAGTGCTTCGGTGTTGCGCCGCCATAGTTCGACTGACAAGCCAAGGCGGAGTTTCTTTGTACGTGGATGTGTGTGTAATTGTCTGTACACGGCTAGGCGTAGTTTTGGTTGGCTTCACTTGTTTGTTCACAACATTCTATCTTCACTTTTTTATTTGCTCTGAGGTAATGAGGTCGAATTTATTTTCAAAAATGTAATGATTTAGGGCGAGCAAACATTTTACCTACCAAAGAGCTTTTATTGGCTTCCGAAGCCTTGTAGAGCAATGCTCTTAACTTTTTTGTGACAACATTATTTAAATTTTGTCGCAAATATAATTGTCACAATTTTAGTAGGCATACAACCAATGAAACCAGATTTAGCCATGTTGTTGCTCGTTCCCGTTCTGTTCCACAGTTGCAGCCGTGCGAGCAAAATGTGCTCACTCCACGCCGAAAACTGCAGCTCTACAATTAGCGATGAATTGGCGCTCGTTTGACACGGAATAGATAGACACAGAAGCCTACTCGGTCTATTTGTGAGGATTTAAAATAAAGTAATAGGCACTTAAAAATATAATTGAAAATAAATATGGACAGGACATAGGCATCCTCTATGGATCTCCACTAACACCGGTTAGAATCGGTTTGCATCCAACGCGATCCTGCAGTCTTAATGTCATCAAACTCAAACTCAAATCATTTATTGCAATGCAACATATGAAATTTACATGCGGTTCTTAATTGCCATGTTTTGTTTATTTACTAGCGACCCACCCCGGTTTCGCACAGGTGTAATCTATATCTATACTAATATTATAAAGAGGAAATATTTGTTTGTTTGTAATGAATAGGCTCCGAAACTACTAGACCGATTTCAAAAATTCTTTCACCTTTGGAAAGCTACATTATCCCCGAGTAACATAGGCTATTTTAATTGCAAGAAAAAAATAAGGATCCCTATTAAAACTGTAATAATGTTACCCAAGGTGTAAAAAAAAGACCTGAAAAATTCCTTACGTCGCGTGCGCTGAGAAAACTATTGATGATGGAATAAAATAATGTACCACGACTTTATAGAACACACCATAATCTACAAAAAATGTCGGGACAGCATATATCTAACTATTATAGTTAAGCAGTAATAACTGTTCTTTTATTCTTAAAAATTAATTGAAATACCGTCGCAGGAAAAGGACCTTAATTTGTATCTTGGTATTAATCCTTATCAAAATAAATTATTTCATATTCAAGACTGTTTCAATAGCTTTATGCAACTTTTTAAATTATTTAATTCAGACATTTTATTACAAAGATATTACGAGTTCAAAAATGTAAGTATTATAAAAGTTTCGTTTCGCCGCTCATTCCGCTTGGCAATTCATGTACTTTGTACAATGTACATAATACAAAATTCACTTCGAGCAAATATCTATAGAGTCACAATCGTGAAAAAAGTGTCCGAGCCAAAATCCTGCCCAAGCTACGTAGTGGGCAAGCTTTTTAGTTAGTCGTAAGGCGATTCCAAGCCGACTACAACGCCGCGCGATGCCAAAGTGCTCGGTTACAGGCACTTACCTATTAGGTGACATAACGTCGAGATTCGAGGAAACGGGTCATTGAGAATTGAGAAGGGTGCTTGGGCCATATCCACCACCAGTGCCAGGGCCCAGTGTGGGTTGGTGCAGATTGCCACACAATATTTTCCTTCGCCGAAAAGCCAATGATTTGAAATTCCGTACATAAGTTCCAAAGAAACTCATTGATACAGGATCGGGATTTGAACTCACCACCTCACGATTGTAGGACAGGCGTTACTACCACTAGACCACCAAAGTTATATATCTCCGCCATTAGTGTGTCGATTTATGTTTTATTGGTAGTAAATAGGTATGCAATGGCGTAGCGTGCCTTGGAGGAGCCCAGAATCAAACATAGTTGGGGAGCCCAAATCACTCATTTCTCACAAAAGAAACAAATATGCTTGCATTAAATTGAAATAAATATATACCGCCTTACCTCAAAAGATTTAAACACTGTTTAGCCGTACAATTTGTACTGTTAAAACTTTAGTGGTAAGACGGTTATTTATAAGTTGTCACTTCCTCCTAGAAATTGAGCTAGCCAAACAATTCAAATGAAATATACACTTTTCTTGCCTTTTTTTCAGGAAATTGATAATGAATAGAATATAATTACCTATATCAGCTAAGTAAGTCTAGCTGAAGACGATTTCAGTTGTTATAAAATTTCTGCATCTTAGGACAACTTTTGGAAAAATGCTTAACCCGGGAAAAAAAGAGATGATTTTTTTTCGGGAAGCACGAGATTAAGTGACATTGTGGATAACATTTTACTAGGTTTTGCTTACACACGTTAAGGCCCCTGTAGCCCGGGAGCCCCGTATTATTGACACGGCTGATACTGCGGTAGCTACGCCCCTACACATAGTATGTGAAACGAATTGTCGACCTTAAAGTTCTCGAATGTAGACAATGTATTGGCAAGTGTAGCGAAGGTCTTCACGTGAATCTAAGATTTGGTCGTGACGTCCGGAACACGTTGGATGCCAGCGCTTCGATTCCTTCCATCACAGCTCTTTGGGTTAGCAAGTTGAAGAGGCCTTAGGTAGGGCACACAATTCGTAGAAGTAGAACTGATGTCCAATGTTTTTCAAAATTCTCGAGTGAAGACAAGATCAAGAAACTAACTTACATGGGTAGAATGTATAGACTGTGGGTCTGTAATATTTTAACGTCGCTTTCATTCTCATCATTGTCATTTTCTGAAATCAGGGCTATATATTATGTACAGCCACCCAACACATACGAACTCACTTTTATTTAGATATGCCAATACCTACTATCTCTTTTTCATAAACTTCGAACAGTTTAAGACTACGGAAACTCTCGCGATTTGGGTAGGTCACTCGGTGGGGACTCATCATAATAGTTCATCCGGTATGTCTAGCATGTGTGTGGCGCATACCTACATTACGTGGTAAGTATATGTATAGCCAATCATACCCGGGCAAAGCCGGGACGGGCAGCTAGTATACATATAAATGTATATGCTAAACTTACATATGTAACTATAATACTTTCTCTTGAATCACTCTATCTATTAAAAAACCGCATCAAAATCTGTTGCATAGTTTTAAAGATATAAGCATACATAGGGACAGACAGACAGGGAAGCGAGTTTTTTATACTATGTAGTGATACATAAATATCATACATCCCAACAAGCAAAAACGTCTTGGATTTCGCACTTTAAAATAATGGTGGTGGTAAGAATGGCTCTTATAATTTTCAGAACATGTCATTGCTCTTATATTACCGAAGACTGATGATCGATGGGGTCGAAAAGTTCTCAAGGGCGCGCGGTTCGCAGAGGTGACTCCTCATTTCTGATTCGATCTCGCTGACACTCCGAGCATAGCCCTTTCCATAGCTCGTTGGGCTACTTGCAGTAGTTGTAGCTTATTAATATAGCCTTCTGTGTCTGTTTATTTTGTGTTAGCAGCGGTGAAAACGCGTCGGTCGTCCGATAATCGCTTCGAGTAACCGATCCGGTGATTGAGTAGCGCTTTTAGTATTCCTGCTACTATTTGCCAGTTGGGAATTTGGCTCCGCTTTGTCGGCTGAAAGTTGGAGTTACTAGCCCTGGTGTCAGAGTTTTTAAGCCGCCTGCGCCACGGCGGGGCTTAGTTGTAAATACCATCGATGTCACCTATCACAAGACTAAGTAAGTTCGTATAGGCCGAGTGGCTAGCCCTCGCGTCAACGTGTTGAGTTCAACTGAAAGCCTTTCAAATTTGTGACTGGTTAAAGTAACTGGGACTCACAATTTAAAGTCGTATTCGAGCCATGGCAGCGCTCAGTTATAAATCCCACGTGGTCACCCATACAAATACTGACCGTGCGGAACGGTTGCTTCTTCTAGCTTAAATTCGGTGATCGCTGATAAACAGATTCAGATTTATTCAATAACAAATATATGTTACACGTCAAACACTACATTAATTGTGGAAAAAACATACAAGTCAAACTACGCACTTGAGCAGTTTGACGGCTGGAAACGCTCGAAAATGTTACCTGGTTTTCTCATAAATGAAACTTAAATAGCTTTTATATCAATTTTGTACTTGTCTGTGCAATAATAAATTTATTATTTACTAGCGACCCCAAAATCCGTTGCGTAGTTTCAGAGATATAAACATACATAAAGACAGACATACAGCGGGAAGTGACTTTGTTTTATACTATGTAGTGATTAATGTGAAGTATCTACATATTTATGTACTGTGTTGAGAAAAATGAGGTACGCGATGGGCCAGCGTAAACAAGGAAGCATTAAAACGAAATAGAAACGATGATTATCGATAATTTTCGTTTACCATACAATCTCATATTAAGACCTCAGAATACTTTGAATAATACATATTTTCGACTAAAAATCAGTTTCCTATAAAGAAAAATAACATTAGGTGGCGATTTTCCTTTACATAAACAGAGTATGCGACACCGACAGTCGGGGAGATCAAAAGCTTTTGTTATAGAATTAATCTCGGCGTGCAACGTTCAGTAAAGTTACACTATCGCCTGTGTAGACGGCCGTAAACGTGGGGTGCAAGAGATGAGATTTTTCGGTTACAACTAAATGGTTGATTTAAACAAAATGGGAAGGTTATTGACATTCCGCATAAAGTGCACGGTTCTCCATGCGGGATATGCAGGTTCCCAGTGCAGGACCTATCGCTTAGTTTTACCGTCGCCCGTATGCCATTTTACTAATTTTGTTACGTTAGCAGCACTGCTCTGTCATTGCTAAAAGTGACTGATACTTTGTAGACACCTATTCACCAAGTAGTCGATACCTTGGCTGCTGATCAAAATCTTATTGTTAGTGTACCGTAATGCCACGACGGTACTCATTTTGCACAAACTCTATGTAAGCCGCGGTAGCCTATTGCTCGTAGCACTCGCAATGTAATCATGAGAGCGTGGGTTCATACTCGTACTTGGAATTTAAGCCTACCACTAAATAGGCTCACCCATCAAAGTTGACTGGGCCATATCCACCACGCTGAATCACAGTGCGGCTTGGTGTGTTCACATACTACGTCATCGAATTTCTTTACGGTCGCATGTTGGTTTTTTCCTATGTTTTTTTTCATCCAAAAGCCAGTACAGAGTCAACACATTGATGCGGAACCGGTTTTAAACCCGCGTCCTACGCGTGTAAGGCAAGGATTCTCCCACTAGGTTAGTAAGCCTTTAAGTACGGATTAAGAAAGTAAAAATGTTGACTCTCTAGAACTTCTCACTTGTCCCAAGCCCGACGTTCTCACTTTAGGAGCACGGAGTAGAAATTAATTAGAGGAGGCTGGCAAACTTGGCCGTTCGCTCGCTTATTGGGCCCCGGGCAAAAATATGGGACAGCCGCGATGGCTTCTTACGTGCGAGTGTCTCACCTCCCGCATCCGAGTTATGGTACGGACTGCGAATAAAGGTGTCGAGGAATAAGGGAGCAAAGGTCGGGCTTCCTTGGGAGGTCAAAAAATAATGAATGCTTGCTTTTGATCCATAATTAGAAGTTACGGTCCAAAAAAAAGTTAGTGGTATGCGCTGTTCACAGCATAACTTCTTATTAGCAGCTTCTTTTAGTAGTACACGCCAGGACGTAGGTCTACCGACGAAGGATGATAGGCCATATTTAGTAGTAGGCTGGTATATTCACATACTCCATCAAATTCCTTACCTGACGTACGTCCGTAGAAGGAACAGGTTTCTTCATTGTGTTTTCCTTTATTTCAAAAGAACTCATTGGTACCGGACCAGGATTTAATTCCACGACCTCACGATTGTGAGGCGGGTTTTACTACCACTAAACCACCTCGGTGCTTACTAGATTTTTCTAAATATGTACTTACTAGATGTTAGCGTGTATGCTAAATGTGCCAATGAACCTTTGGCATCACTATACGACTCTTAATGACTCTAAGGCACCTGCGCCATATTTTTTGGCAGGAAACTTTCTTAAAGTTAACAAGCATCCAAATATTAAGCGAGCAACGTGCAACGTACGTGGTCTACAAAGTTCTTAAAACTTTTGATGAAATATTTCAAGCTTTAGGTGTTAAAGACGGTTACTAGACATTAAAGTAAGTTCGTATAGGCCGGGTGGCTAGCCCTGGTGTCAGAGTTTTTAGGCCGCCTGAAGGCCTCTGACATGGCTAAACGGTTAAAACAACCGGGACCTACAATTTAACGTGTCATCCGAGCCACGGTAGCGCTCAGTTGGAAAATGCCACCCGCGGTCACCCATCCAAATACTGACCGTGCAGAACGTTGCTTAATTTCGGTGATCGCTGACAAACACCTAGTCAAACTACGCTACGAGCGCTACAAAGATTAGACATTGTACAGCCATGACAACACAATAATCCCGAAGTGAGCATAATATTTTTGTTTTGTCTAGGAGAAAGCTAAATTTCGAAAAGATTGTATAGGCATGATGACTGGGTAAAAAAAAAGCAACAACAATATGACCCTAATTAGTAAGTGAATTAGATTATCAAAAAAAATTGGACACATATTTTGTCTTTTGTCAATCAAACAATAAATGACAAAGATAAACCTTGTCAAAGTTTGGGAGTAGGGGTCGTGACGTCATTTCTCTTACAGAAACCTATCATTTGTATGGCACTTGTGACGTCACGCGGAACTTTGACGAGCTAAATCTTCATCATTTTTTGTTTAATTGACCAAAGAAAAAATACGTGTCTAATATTTTTTGATATTCTATCTGACGAACTTATTACATTTTTTTTAGTCATCATGCCTGTTGCACCGTGAGATTTGAACTTAGAAGGTTCTAATTATAAATCCCATGATGTCTTTGCTGCCGTACAATAATTGTAATCAATATCATATCAGTCTCGTCCATTGCTGAACGTAGACCTGCCCTGTGGACTCTCAATAAGACAGAAAATGTTGAAAGATGAAATGTTACATGTTCTGTTACATGAATAACATTTCATCTTTTAACATTTTCTGTCTGAACTGCACCAGATTTGACTAGAAGTAACCGTGCCTCTAAAGAAGATTTTTTTATCGTAAACAATTATATTTGCCAAAAATTGAATAGCCAACCTTAATTGTGTACAAAATTCAACAGTATTTACCATAATTGTTAATTTTTCAAAAATTACTTAACTTATTTCGATAAGGTTTAAATGGACTAAAATTAATCTTCAAAAACGGTTTATAAATGGTAGAGTAATCGCGTAACATACATACAAAAACATTTACCTACAGTTGAATTAAGAACCTCCTTTTTTAAGTGGGCTAAAAGATATCTACCAAATATTTCTTTCTCTTTCTCTCCTTATGTTTAAGCTACGAATAGATAGTGTAATGCCATAAACCGTAAGCAATTGTGCTTGTTATTGCAATCGATACTGAAAGCTGTAAGGATAGTTACGGTGAACTAAACTGCTCTTTCTGTTATTGTACGAGTAGGTATAGGTACAGTGGGTATATTGTTGTATAAAATTTTATAATCAAACGTAGGTATACTACAACGATTTAATTTATCATCCGTAGAACAATTAAAGTTACTTACTGACATAGCCCAGCAGATTGGCAAGTTGAAATGGCAGTAGGCAGGGTTTCACAGATAGTAATATAATTGATAACTTTTGTTTAAAAAATCTAGAGTAGAGAGCACTTACCAGCAAGCGTAGAATAGGACATCTACTCACGAGATAGACAGATTACCTCATCCAGATCGCAGGGTCACGCTAGAGGCAAGACCCTTTCAAACTATCTTATAGGAGATCCATAAGGGAGGCCTATGTCCAGCAGTAGACGTCCTATACTTGATGGATGCAAACGACTCTATTTGGTCCCGCACCTAGACAAGTTAGATTGACTTATTCCTAATACAACTTTTTGTAAAATACGTAACGTTTAAAAGAAGTAGTTAGTACTAGAAATATTACGATCTCTAAAAAAAACATTGATCGTAGGCCTCTGCAATTGACTTCAAATTGACAGACAGACAGACAGACAAAACTCTTTATTTACAACCACAGTTTGAAAAATAAACACTATTTACATAAATACGACAAAAAATATGATTATAAAGTGGCGGCCTTATCACCCATGGCGATTTCTTCCAGGCAACCTTGCACGAATATGAACAGACAAGAACAAGAAATAGTGGCCTTAAATAGATATTAACAAAGAAAACTCCTACAAATAAAAAACTAAATATACTTAATTCAATCTAAGTTTTAAATATACTTACATATATACGATATAATATATAAATATAATTATACATATACCTACATATATACATACCCACATACGTTATAAAATAGTAGCGAAAGGTACAAGTAGCATTATGATTTCAGATAGTGAGCTTTCACAAGTTGTTTGAAAACGTTCAATGAAGGTGAACGCTTAATTTCTAAAGGTAAGTCATTCCAAAGTCTGACTGCCTCGACAGAGAAAGAGGAATCGTAGAAAGATGTTTTGTGACGAGGGAAACTAAGAGTGAGATTATCTGAAGATTTTAGGTAACGGCTCAATAGAGAGTGCCGAAAACGAAAACGCTCTCGGAGATAGGGTGGGGACGAAGGAATAAACAGAGTGCTATACAAAAGGGAAAGAATATGAGCATCCCGGCGACGACGAATAGGGAGCCACTTGAGCTTATCGCGAAACTCTGAAACGTGGTCATATTTGCGCAAGCCAAATATGAACCTGATACAAACATTCTGGAGGCGCTCAAGTTTATACAGCAGGACTTGCGTGAGATCTAGGTAACATACGTCGGCATAATCAAGGATTGGAAGTAAAAGGCAAATTGATGTCCAATAAAACTGGTAGAATTTGATATACAAAACAATTCAAATGATATTGATGAAATTCGGTTTTTAATTACAGCTTCTCATTTTAAGTATCTGTATAAGCAGTTTTTAAAGAAAACGTGAATTTCTGTTTTTTTATCTTATACGGCTCTGTGGTAATTAGATAATTACCGTAGCATAACTGATAGCACCCACGAGTGGCATAAAACTTTGAGCACGAGTTTAGTAATAAATTGCGTTCGACCGGGCTCGGGGAATACATACATCATCGTATCGAGTTACAACTTAATTTATTAGTTTAGTGAGAAAATACTTATAAACGTGCGAGTATTATAGGTTTGAGGGGTAATTTCTACTAAACGAACTGTTATATTATCTCGTTTTTAAACTTTCGAGATTTGAACATATTATTACCTATTATATACTACGGGGCTAATTTACCTATTATATACTACGGGGCTAATCGCGCACTAAAATTACGAGAAATAAATACCTCATCATCCTGACGTTTCGACCAAGTTGCATCGATTGTGGTCACGGGTAGATTGGTTTTTATTTCATAATTTTAGTAAGCGATTAGTGCCGTAGTATATAATAATCTTACTTTATCATTATTAGCCAGGGGATAGCAAACATTGCTGGCTTTCCAGTTTCCTAAAAAATATAATATGAAGCTTTTAAAGTCACAGATGATAGTAGAATTAGAATTTTTTATTGACCTTATAACTACATATTATGTTACAAATTGGCCACATTTTCGTCGTTTCAGCTACAAAACGCACACCCTTAGACAAAGGCCTTTCTTTGTAGATCTTTAAGAGGCTTAGAAGTATTTCTAGAGTGATTCCGGGCGGTGTGTGGGTACAATTCCAACGTTACGCGATAGAAATAGAAATAGTTCCGGTATATCGACTTGACATTTTTCTTTTGATCCGCTACTACATTCAAGAACGTTTAAATAAATCCGTCATCATCGTCGTCAGTTCTCAGTGCTTTATAGCCTGCTTACTGCCATTTCAATTTTCTAATGAGCTAATAAAAAAGTAAGTTCGTATAGGCCGGGTGGCTAGCCCTGGTGTCAGAGTTTTTAGGCCGCCTGAAGGCCTCTGACATAGCTAAACAGTTAAAACAACCGGGACCTACAATTTAACGTGTCATCCGAGCCACGGTAGCGCTCAGTTGGTAAATGCCACCCGCGGTCACCCATCCAAATACTGACCGTGCGGAACGTTGCTTAATTTCGGTGATCGCTGACAATCACCTAGTCAAACTACGCTACGAGCCCTACAATGAGCTAATAATAACAAACGAAGCTAGGAGCGTCCGCTAGCTCGTTGGGTCGACGACATAGTAATAGTAAATGATGATGATGAATGAGCTAATCTAGATGTGAAAACTAGTGTTTTTTTACATTCATCTATATTACACCTCTGCAACGGTGCTAAATTCACCTGATTCGTAATTTAAAATTTACAAACCTGGGCAGAAAGTTCCTCCTAATAGATTATCCCGTCATTCTCACGAGTAGTTGCTAGGCATCATTATGTTAATTTTTATCGGAAAATTTTGCAAACAACGCTTAGCTACTGCCGACTTACGGACGGCGAAAATGTTGAACCTCGTTAAAAAACGTTTTATACGCCAATTTCTCATCATGTTCACATCGATAATGACGAAAAAAAAACAGAAGTGAACTTTCAAAATCCGTAAAAATAAATTAATATCAAGGGACATCTTCATTAATATGGTATTTGTTTATCACAGAAAAGATTAACAAAAAAATTGATTCAAAAAAATAATTCTATTTCGCAAAAACTCGCAAAACCGACTTCCACCGGGTACAAAATTCGAATAATTTGCACGAACTGATGTAACATCCATGAAAATTTTTGTTAATTTAGCAAAAATGGCTTAAGCTACTTCGATAAAACTTAAATAAGACCTCGGAAGTATTTTGTTTCGAATTCAAACGGCTAAAAATTTAAATTTGTTGTATGAGAGCCCCCCTCAAATATTTTTATTTGTTGTTATAGCGTCACATCATCTGTGAAAATTTCAACGTTCTAGCTACCACCGTTCATGAGATACAGCCTGGTGGCAGACAGACGGACAGCGGAGTCTTAGTAACAGGGTCCTGATTTTTACCATTTGGGTACGGATCCCTAAAAATATTGCCACTTTTGTCACCTATTGGTATATAAAATAGCCTACAATATATTCTCAGACCTACCATAACATGCACAGTAAAAAAAAAAACTCGGTGTAGCCGTTTCGGAGGAATCCATAACAAACACTATGACACAAGATTTTAAATTAGGTTTCAATCATAAAAATCTTCTCAAGCGGGCTCAATAAGTCATATTACAGTCTGCAGTCAGTTCCTGAGAAAATTATAAAACACACCAAAAACAAGAATGTATAAGCACATAATCCCTTGGTCAACTCAATCAAACTTATCTAAGCCGAGCATCCCGCCAGTAAGTACCGAAATCTTTGCGGCACCGAAAACCTAATGCAACCCGTCGAGGAATATAAATATACAGAGTCGCATGCTGCACGGTATTCCATCCATCCATCCATCTCTCATGGATGGATCTATGCATCCATGAATCTCCAAAAAATTGGTTGGAAGGGGCAAGCATTCAGCGTGATCCTGCGAGGACCTTAATAGGACATAGGATGACGCAAGCGTCATTACACTTCCCCGTGCATTTCAGCCAAGTAGCGCTCCGGCTTTTGTAGTTGAGATTTGCACTTTAAACCCCAGAGCGATATGGCCGATGCCGATATTGTAGTTACATTAATCGACTTTTGTCACTACAATTCCCTGCTAAGTTCGATAGAGGTCGGTTCCAAAGATTAAAGTCCTAAGTCTAAATAGTTTTTATGATTCAGTAAAGTATACCTAGTTATATTTGAAATTTATTACGTGGAAATTCGTTTGTCCTACCACGGCTTTTCTATAAAAGCGATTCACTTCTGGCACTTCGCCGGCCGCTACCGCGGCACGCGCGCTTCGCTCGCTCGGCTCGTGCGTTGTTTGTCATGTTCTAACATGACCCAACCTATTTTTTGTTTTACACCTAATCTACAAAAGCTAGAAGTGAATACTTCTAGTTTCGCCGACCGGAAATACGAGTAGAGAGTATGTTAACCGGTGCCTAAATTAGTATATTATGAGACGGACGTCCAGACTGAATTTTGTTTCTTCCTTTAATATCTCTTTGAATTCTTGCGATCGATGTTGACTGAAATTTTATTTTTTTTATTAAGTGTCGCACTTGCTTCTAATGAACGTAACTATGCAGTGGTTGTAATTCTTTATATCGTTTAAAATAGATGGAAATTGAGGGACATAGATTGAAACGCTCTGGGTATTAAAGCGATATGAGGGCCACAATACCTACCCTGAATAATTCGATAACCTGTTCGGGGATTTGTAGTGGCAAGTTGCACAGTTTATCTACTTATAAGACCTATAGGATTCAGCTCACGACTTCGACGAATTGCTCTGGGGTTTAAAGTGGAAATCTCAACTACAAAAGCCCGAGCGGCATTTGGCTGAAATCAACGGGGAATCGTATTAACGCGATGACGCAAGGCAAGGCGCGTTGAAGGTGAGCTAGTGGACTGTAAGCACTATGTGAGGAAGGGTGTCTACGTCAACAATTATAAAAAGTTGGTTCGTATTGACAGCTTTATTTTCACTTCACACACACAAAATTTCTTAAATTCTGGCTCCAGTTCACTTCGGAGAACTTGTTGCGATTACGCGTACTATTAATATTGTACGCGTAATCGTAACAATTAGACTGACTACTTCGCGAAACGCGCAGCCTTTTTATACTAAAACGATTACTTGTGTACCTAAGCTCTGATTGGTTAGTCGATTCTCCACCCAGCGCATTCGACCAATCAAAGTTTTAGAATGGGTATTTTTTCTTTGGGGCCTATGTAAACACGAAGTGTAAAGTTCAGTAGGTATGTTGGTTCTAGAACATATTTCTAGAATGTTCCACGTATCGAATCTATTGAAACGAAAATAAATAGGTAGTAAACTATTATTATCTAATTCTAAACTCTAACTGAAACGATTCTAAGTTCAAATTAGCGTTGATTTCCAAGACCCTATTAGATATCTCGCGCAAGTCGCGCAGCAATTTCAATTATTTCAATGATTCAATTTATTAACATCTTCTAACAAATAAATCAAATACAAAATAAAAAACCTTACAAGCAAAAATTTTACAGGTGTTCCATCATTTTGACTGTGTAGGATATATCTACAATAGTGTAGGCATTGCGAGTATGAGAACATAACATAAGCACTTAGGGGGTCCGGGTCTAGGGTCCGTCTAATCAATGCTCCCAACGGGCGTTAAAAGTATATTCATGTAATATACTTGGAAGACGTCATCTGACATCTGCATATTTGTACTGTACTACTTACACGTGTTTTGAATTAGCTCAAAGTTAAGTATCTGTATTTATTTCATCTGATACGAGCTCCGGGAAGTTGAGGAACAATAGTTGAAATCCTTTTCAGTGTAAGCGCCTTGGTCCGACTTTAGAGGAATAATTAATATCTTAACACTTTGTGTAGAGTAGCCCTAAGTTTCGAGCTTTGAGGGCTTTGTTAACTATTACTTGTGGGGACGAGATAGTGCGTAGTAATTATTACGTACTATGGTGCGTCGTAGGTAGTTTTGTATCAACGACATAATTACAATTATATCAATGATTACGTATACCACACTCAAGGCGTCGCCGGAGCGCTAATAATGTAACGCTTTTTTAGCGCTCGTAGCATATCGTCGTTGCCTCTATACCTCGTAGCTCGTAGCATATATAGCTCGTAGTATATAGTACCCACTACGTCGTGAGTACTATTAGCGTAGTACTCACGACGTAGTGGGTACATGGTAGTTTTTACATGGGTGGTACGGGTGATAGTTACAACTAGTAAGTTCCCTGGAGCCCTTTGACATAGGCTACACAATCAAAACAATCGGGATCCACAATCAAAATGTAACTTGTCGATCATTGATTACCTAATATCTATGATCGCTAGAAAACACCTAGTCAAATTAAGCTAGAAGCGCTACTAATAGCGGAGTGCTAAAAGCTAATGCTTAAGCTAAGCGTTTATAGGATATTGCTCGTCGCATAGCGTTTATAGAGTAGTATTTATAACGCAGCGCTCATAGTGTAGGGCTCATAGCGTGGCATTCATAGCGTAGCGCTTACAGAGTAGCGTTCACAGCGTAGCGTTCATAGTGTAACGGGTCATAGTGTAGCGCTCATTGCGTAGCATTCTTAGCGTAGCGCTCACAGCGTAACGTTCACGGCGTAGCGTTCATAGCGTAACGGGTCATAGTGTACTGGTGCTCATAGCGTAGCGCACCCATCGTAGAACATAGCGTTCGTAACATAACCGATCGCCGAAGTGAAATTACTATCTACCAATTAGTCAGCTTTTAGAAGGACAAGTGTGAGTATTGATTACGTATGAGTCTTATCGTGAATCGAAGCCCAAAACATTTTAAACTCCGGTTTATAGATATCCAAGCGTCGATTTTGTAATAACAAAAAATCTAGCTACGAAATTAACGTATTTTGCTGCAAAAATACGATAGCAAACTCAAACCGACACCTTTCACACTCTGGAACGCGGGACCACTCATTCGAAAATTCCATTAGCGGTCACCCATCCAAGAAACGGCCAGACCGACCGTTGCATAGTTTCTTGTCAAACTTTCCTGCACGCATGAACAAGTTTTTGACGTCACTATGGTGACCCTAGCTCAAGGATGTGAGAAAAGGAGAGGATCAGACCTAAGGGTTTTACTTAACTATATTGCGCATAAAGCCTGTGGTATAACCAAAGAAACTGACATGGTTTAGTGGATTGGCATGTTGCAGTAGCAGAAGTCAGGCCACATAGCATGAAATATAGATGACCGAAGTCAAAAAGTTCTTAAGATGAGATTATATACTAGAGTTTGTACAAAAAGAGAACCACCGTGGTGTTACGGTGAACTAACAATAAGATTTTAATCAGCAGCCAAGGTACCGACTGCTTGGCTGACGTGAGTCTACTGATGAAAACCAAATTGGTGTCTACCAAGTATCAAACACTTATAGTTGTACTAGCAATGACAGAGCAGTGTTGTCAACGTAACAAAATTAGTAAAATGACTCAAGGGCGACCTCACCTACGACGCTTCTGTTTTTGCACAAACTCTACAAACGTAGCCCGTCTGACTGATGATCTTATTGAGTCCGCCGGATGGCGCTAGTTGCAAGTCACTTCCGATCAGTTGAATTATTTCCAGGGCCTATGTCCGAAACTGGACATCCAATGCTGTAATAATGATATGGCAGAAATACTATAAATAAAAATAAAATAATATAAAATAATTTATTCAAAACATTAATGTCAAAATTACATGTGAAAAAGCAAAAACAATTTAATAAATAACACACACACACACACAAATTGCCTGAACTAGGTTAAACCTGTGTTTCAGGGTGAGAAAGACCAAAAAATGCAAAATATATATAAATAAAATAACTATTTGATACCTAAAACTAAGTAAAATACTTCTAAAACTGATATTACAACTAAAAAATTAAAGACTAAGCTATAAAATATATGTCTACCTAATATTTAAAAATTGCACGCGAAAATTGTAAACAACTAATAATAATTATGAAAGTTAATGATTGCATTTTCATCTCAAATGTAGTAATGATGATAATAAACTCAGTAAATTCCTTTTTAAAGCAAATATATTTTATTCAACATACATAATATAACTTTTATCGTACCATGATTGAGAGGCGAGCCAGGAGGCTGATTGACAACGACACCTTGACTAAGACGCAGCTGCAAAGTCTAGAGCATCGTCGCAAGGTAGCGTGTTTGTCGGTCTTTTACCGGATACACTTCGGAGAATGCGCCCAGGAGTTGCACAATCTGGTCCCCCCTGCCCCTTTCTTCTATCGTACGGCTAGACGGACACGACCAAAGCGCCACCCTTTTATGGTGGACATTCCGCGCGTTAGAACCAAGCGTTTCGAATCCTCATTCCTCATACGAACAGCCGGAATGTGGAATGTTTTGCCTGGGTCTGTCTTCCCGTTAAAGTACAACGTGAGTGTCTTCAAATCCCGAGTAAATAGATATCTTCTAGGTAAGCGTGCTACACCCTAGACCGCACATCTGCTTAACATCAGGCAGTGTGTAGTCAAACGCAAACCTATTCGAAATAAAAAAAAAAAACCATGATTGTTGTTTTATTGACAAAAGAAAAAATACGTATCCAGTATTTTTTGATAATCTAACTCATGGACTATTTATTTATAATAATAATTTTTTTAACCTGTCATCATGCCTATTATAATATTTAGTATTAACCCGGCGAGGATGGAGAGGAATTTCAAGGAAAATATCTTGGTATCAAATCACGGACCCTAAGTGCAGTTCCTTCTATTCTCACATCCATGACCAAGCTAACCCGGAAGGGTTTGGGCTAAGTTCCACGGCTTCGCGTTAAATTATTTGTTTATTACCCTCACACTTACCTAAATGTTAGTTACTGCTGCCTTAGCGTGTAATTACTGGCGCAAAGATTCACACTTTAGTATAGTTGTTGGTAAAATTAAACAAGACTATGCTTTGAATTTTCTTTGCGACAGGAAGAATTTGAAATAGAAAACATGCATCGTGAAACTAAAGGTTATTTAGAGTCCATTCCATCGCTCTATTCGAAAAAAATAAGTTCGACGACACGGTACGTAACACGCAGAACTCAAATCCTCGTGATTTTCTTCTTTTCTCCTTTTTTTCCCTAGATCCTTTGCCATTTCGTCTTGCAAATACAAATCTACTAGATGACAGATATTTTTCCTTTTTTTTTATTGTGAAAAAATATAGTTTATTTACATATAAATATATACAAGGCTTAGAGAGTAAAGTTTGTTAAATATGAATAATAACAATAACAGAAAATGAAATATATACACCTACTTAGAAAATTAATCAAATAACCCGCCCCTCATCGTTCCTGGTGCAAAGGTGCCCATAACGCTTGCTGCATTGCCACGTTGGATGGCGATGGACATTCTTTGCACCAGAAACGAGGTAGAACGGGAGTCACCTCCTCTTTCCCGAATCCTGCGCCCTATTTCACAAGTTAACAAGATAAAAAATTAGATAAACATTTTTGTTCAACCACATTACAAAACAATAAATTACGTAGACAAAAAAAATTGGTTGTACAAAACGGCGGCTTTATCAAACGATTTCTTCGAGGCAACCAATGGATTAGTTTCGTATCACAAAATCCTTGCACCGGCGTGCCAAATCCTTGATCCAGAACTGTAACCCACCAATTATACCTTCTACAAATTGTAGTTAAGCCTACAATAAAACAGAGAACTGTTTAAATGATTCGCTGTAAGTCTATATTTGGTAAGTTATTGTGATCAAAAAAATACGCTGAAAGTAAAAGAGAAACCAAAACTATTTGGTTATGCACCTATCGAATGTGAAAAAATGTCAAAAAATGATTTAGCGGTAATTGAGACAGTTGAATATTTAGTTTAATTTAACTCAACAGAAACTTGCTAAAATATATTTACTGATCAACAACATACCTTCATTTCAAACAATTAGATATTTTTAGTATTTTTTGTAAATATTGTATTTTATAATTTAAATATAAGTTAGATTATACCGCAACAGAGGGTGTGTATATATAGTAATAATGTTTATTGTATGGCCATTAAGGTATATAACAAATTGCCAAATTGTTTTAAAGAACTTAATTATGATACTTTTAGACACAAATTACACAAGTTCCTTATTGACAAGTGTTATTACACTATAACGAATTTTTAGAAGACTGACTTAAGGAAAAAATTTATAAATAATGTTAAGCCAAATACATCATCTATATATTTTCTAAAAATGTTTGTTCACCTGTAAAGGTAGAATATTTGAGACACATCTACATTGTAAGACAATATTCTAACAAATAAACCAATTTTGATTTGATTTGATTTATAATACGGAGTTTATTTCTATTTTATTATGGTTTGCGGAGAAAATATACTTTTCTTATAATCATTAATTTTTGATTAGCCACACAGACAACAAAGTAGCAAGATCAACATTTGATTACGATCAAAAGCTAACATAGTATCAAAAGCTGTCTGCACAATCTAATCACATAATTATTGTATTTGTAACCGTAAGAAAATAAAAAGCATAGCAAAGAAATTAACATTGCTGACCATTTCCAACACACCCAATAAAATAGAATTTGAATTGGTAAGCAGGACATTTGGAGAAATTATGAGCAGTGGAATTTCTAATCCTAATTTCAGTGAAACGACCGGATGCGTGGCGGAGATAACGGGAATCTTGACTTAGACTTAGGACTTGGCCTTGGACTTCCCGGCTTCATTGCTGTAACTTAATTGACTTAATTACAAGTTATTTACTACGGTTTGTTTTGAGTTTCTGTTTATTTATTTCAGTCAAATGGATCTCAAAGACACGTTTTTGAAACTTTCTTTCGTTGTGATGCTACTATTGTTGACCGACGAACCACCGGAGGAGGTATACAATTCGACGCGCATTTTTTTTATTTATAACCACGCATAACTTTTTTTATAGTAGTCCGATTTCAATAACTCTTTTTACATTGGAAAGAGTATACTTCGCCATTGGTCCCATTAAAATTTTATCGAAATGGGCTTAGCCATTTTTGATAAATATACAATAATGTGAGAAATGCTACATCGATCCGTGCATAATATTTGCGTTCTAGCGATGTGCCTCGGCTTCGCACAGGTGTATTGTACATATAAACATTTCTCTTGAATTATTCTATCTATTAAAACAAACTGCATCAAAATCCGTTGCGTAGTTTTAAAGATATAAGCATACATGGGGACAGGCAGCGGAAAGCGACTTTGTTTTATACTATGTAATGATTCTGTACACGGGTGAAGTCGGTCATGCTATTTTTTGCAAAAAATAATTATTAAGGAAGGAACTTTTCTGGTTAAATTTAGCCATAGGATGTCCACTGCTAACCATAGGCTTTCCATTTGAATCTCAAATAAGATCGGTAGAAAAGAGCTTACTTTCAGAGCAATCCTGCAGTTTTTATAGTCATCTATCGATTAGGCGAGAAGATGTTCTACACTGCTTGTCAATACGCCTGTGATATTCACTCGTGAACTCGTATACCCCATCGATCATTATCATCTATGCTATGTGACCCGCCTAATGTCTCTCTTCTTGCCAATTTAACGGGCTAGCTTTGGTTCTTCTACGAATCATCTCGTACTTTCTATTCGTCTGTCTTAGTGTTACTATATTACAAAAAGACAACGAAATTGACGTTTTCTCTAAATTTTTATATTGTCTGGCATTTTTTTTATTCTATTGCATCTGTATTCAGGTCTGCGTTTACTATTTCTAGATTGGATGTGGGGAGCCAGACTAGTTTCAGGCGATTGTTTTTGTCAAAATTAAATTAACTCAGGTTTTTCTTGAAATGTTTCAGATAGACGCAATTTAGTAAAGATTGCACCTAACTAGATTGCATTGTCTATATGAAACAGAACAAATTCCCCGACAACGGCGACGCCTGTATAGGGTCCATATTATTAAAATAATAAACAATCTTATGATGGTAATATGTGGCAATTTTTTGGCCGCTATACCTGGTGTTTTTCTAGACAACTTACGCTTTTCTTATCATTTTAACCTTTTTATGGGGCCACCGATTAAACCGCAAATAAATTCGTTTTTTCGAATGAGTAGAATTCAACTTAAAATGGCTCCAACCAAACGTCGCTAAGTCCTGATTTAAGCTATTAGCACTCCATTTTCCAAGATAGAAGAGACTAATTAAACCATTTTGAGATCAAACCTTTAACCACGGCGTCACACGAATGGGGTTATAATTTTATCAGTATGAACGTCTTTTGTTATTTAAATCACCAGTAAAAATATCAGCTGTTCCGTAGTATCAAAGATGTCAAAATTAAACGTCCCCATCCAAGCTATTAGCGCTGCTCTTCCAAGGTAGACGTCACACCGCTGACCATAGTGTCTCACGAGGGGGTATTTTTTTTAACCATCTTCCAAAAACGAAGAGGTTCTATGTTCGTCTTTGTGTATGGTGTATGTACATCGATATTTTCGCCAATTGTGAACCAAGTAACACAAAATCTTTTCTAGTTCATAAGGGAGGTGGAGGAGAGAGGAATATATACCGAGCTTATATACGGAGTCACGAAAATAAGGATTCTTTTCAATCTCTTTCAAAATTCCAAAGATGGCGCTATACTGGTAATAATCAATTAACACTCTTTTAGAGACATATTCTGTACATCCAAACCAAACTAACAACTTTTGTTCTGCGACTTTTGTCAAAACTAAAAAAAGTAAACCTTTTGTCGGGGTTGAAAGATATTTTTCTACGGAACAGCATTTTTTTTTTGAGATTTGATAAAAGTCGTTCTGCGAAAGTTGTTAGTTTTGATGTACAGAAGAAGCCCCTTAAATGATGCTAATTGATTACCGGTAACCTTGTACAGTGTTCATAATTATAATGATAATATTTTCCAAAACCTTAAAAAAATCAACTATTTCATACCAACAAAATTCAACTCAAAGCTGTCAAAACTAATCACCACTGAGTCCCCATCTATTAGCGTTCCATGCTTCAAGGTAGAGCGAGAGCTCATTAAACCACCTTGAGTCTTCAAATCGCTGACCATGGCGTCGTACGAGTGGGCGTATGGTGTGGCCATAAACTCCGCGGTGATGCCTGTTTAGTGCCCATACGATGAGGATATTTGCCAACTTTATGGCCACTATATTTTAATAGGTTGTACTTCCCTTGGCCATAGAGTTAAGTCGGCCTATAATGTGCTCGTAATATCTAAGTGTCCTGAATCACGTGCGGGTAGTCGAAGTAATGCTGGTTTGTTAATTGACATATTAGTGCATTATTTGTTAATAAGGACCCGGCGAAATAACTTCAATATACGTATAATAGATATAATAATTTTAGTACAAAGTTAAGTAGCATTGGAATAAGTAAAAGATTACAATGTCATAGATACCCTATTAAGTAGTCATTAGCTATTTTGTAAAAAACACTTCTTCATCGTATCGATGATTCAAATAGGTATCTGTTTACAAGGTCTTTCTTTTTTAAAAAGCACTGTAAATCATTTTAAAATTTAAGAGCGCGGCTCTTGTCGGTGGAGCAACTTCCACGTATTGCGGTCTTCCGCCAGTGTCTTTACCTCCCTGTACGACATGACATCTACCTTCTCTTTGAGTCTTCCTCTTCCTCTCTTTCATTAGATTGTCACGTCATACAAGGTGGCCAAACCTCTTTCCCTTCCTATTTTCTACTATTGTCAGACTTTTTCTTTTCTCTTTCACCATGTCAATCACCTCTTGGTTTATAAAGTTATTTGCCGAAAAGAAAACGTTATTTTCGGTCCAGTTGATTTATTCCATTCTTCTCCGACACCACATCTCGAACGCCTCAAGCCGTTCCCTATCATTCTGTGTTAATATCCATGTTTCACTGGCGTAAAGTGCAATTTTCTTTTTTGGCTGTTTTGAATATATTTTGCAAATAACTTTATAAACAATTTTACGTTGAACGTCTTATAAAAACATCGTTGAATCAACAACTGAGCCAAACGCTAGGGTCGATCGTACCTTTTTATCGCTTGTTGCACGCTCGGCTCAGGCGGAACGAAACACTTTTTCGAGCCTGCAGCCGGCGTTCCCATAAGACGGCCTTGGTGGTTCAGTGGTTAGTGACCCTGACTTCTGGATCTAAGAGGCGTGGGTTCGATTCCCACCAGGTCAAGCATTTTTGTGATGAACATAGGTGTTTGCTCTGTGTCTGGGTGTTATTTAGGTACTATCTATATAAGTATGTATTTAAAATATGTATATGTAGTATATCAGTCTCTGGCAGCCATACCAAAAGCTTTGCTTAGTTTGGGGTAAGAGACCGTGTGTGAGATGTCCAAAAAAAACACGTCAAAAAACTTTCTTTTGACATTTCTTGTCTATTTCATATACGTCGATGTTATCATATCAATAATGCGCTTCCTTAATAACTCTGATATGCGAAGCTGGAGTACGTAGATATTATTTTATGGTCATTTATGTGATCCCAGGGCAGTATCAAAGGTCACCAAATGTTCATATTGATGTAGGTTGCCTTATGTTGTGACATTACAGCAATATTATGATTGTTATCCTACTGATGCCACAGTGCACTTTCAAGGTTTCTTTACGAGTACAACAAATGCATTCATGTCTTCAGTCAAAATTTCGAAATTTTACGCTTCGAGCAAATATTTATAGAGTCAAGATCGTTCAAAAAAGTGTCCGAGCCAAACCCCAGCTAAAGCTGCCCACTACGTAGCTTTGGCAGGCTTTTAATTGATCATAAGGCAGACTGACTACAACGGCGCGCGATGCCATTACAAGCCCATTATTACGCGGTTACAAGCACTATAATTAGGTGACACAACGTCGATATTCGGAAATTATTATTATTGTTGTAATATTAAATTCTTGTGTATGTATATTGATATGTATGTATATGTATGTATGTATATCTTATGTATATTTATGACTGTTTATTCAAGTGTATTCATTTTTGTTTTAATTAATTCGCCATTATTGTACACCCCGTCCCTTACCTTCCTCTATAATCCTTTCCTCTCTTAATTAGGTTGCCTGGAAGAAATCGCTTTAAGCGATAAGGCCGCCGGTTGTCGCACTATTTTAATTATATTGTATTCTTTTATTGTTAAATTGTAAATTGTGTGAACAATAAAGCGTTTTCTATTCTATTCTAAAAAGGGTCATTGTGGATTATTTAATGTAAAAATCTAAGTCGGTATGTATGTACAACAACGTTTCACGGCTCAATAAGTTGCTGATTGACCATAGTATGACAAACGAGGTTGATTTTCCCACTCGAATAACTGATACGACGTCTACTAATCTGGATCACGTATACTCCAACCTGCCCACAGGTGTAGTTAGTGTCTCACCCCTTGTCACCAACCTCAGTGATCATGTTGCTATCAGAAGCGAGGTCGTGTGCGCTGTTCAGAATCAAGCAAGAGAGCTTCAATATGGAAGAAGTCTTACACAGGCCAACCTATCTAATTTTGGACTAGCGTTAGAGAGTGTTGACTGGAAAGAAATCCAAGCGCAGAGCAAATCTGCGGCTAAACTAGTGACGGCGGTAATAAATATTGTAAAGAATAAATATGAAATCTGCTGCCCACTTAAGAAACTTTGCAATAAAAAAAGCTCCGACTCGTGGATTACTCCCGATGTTAAAAATTATAAAATAATGTTGTTTGACTTCATGAAAATTGCGAAGTTAGATCCAAATAACAGCATAAATAACACTTTGATATCGGAAATGAACGATCAATATAATAAATTGGTAAGAACCACTAAAGCTTGCCACTATTCTAACGCTCTGCAAAATGGAAAAAATGCGGCTAGAACCATGTGGACGATAGTCAACAAAGAAAGAGGAAAATATAATGTTCCATTTGTTGATTTCACAGATATCGTGAGAGACTTTGATGGCTCTCCATTTCTGACAAAGAAAGACGCAATGGACGCAATGAACGCTCGTTTTCTTAGCGCAGCATTTGCGTGCGGTGCGCCTCGCGCCGACATAGCTCGCGTTACCGAAATACTGCGTACGGCACGCCCGCCCGCTGATCGTTCTATGCGGATGCGACTGTTTAGCGCTGATGAAGTTACTCGAATAGTAACTGTGCGAATACCTGCAAAAAAGTCCAAAGATATTTACGGAGTCTCCATGAATATTATAAGAAACGCAATACACTTGCTGGCCCCCGTATTAGCAGAGTGTTTTAATAGATGCGTGAGAGAGGGAGTGTATCCGACTGCGTTAAAGACCAGCAAAATATCTCCGCTCTACAAAGGAAAAGGCAAGCGGGAAAGTATTGATTGCTACAGACCAGTTTCGATAATTCCAGCAGTCGCAAAAATTTTCGAAAATGGATTGAGTACCCGTTTAGTTGAGTTTTTAGCGTCAACGGAAGCTCTTTCAGATCGGCAATATGCGTACCGGCAGGGCCGCTCAACTACGTCACTGACCCGAGAAGTAGTTCATAGAGTTCTTCGAGCACGGGAGAGTAAGAAGCATGTGGCTCTACTTTGCTGCGATTTGTCGAAAGCTTTCGATGTTGCTGATCACGCGGTGCTTGCAGTAAAACTTCAGCACTATGGCGTGAGAGGCGCTTCGCTAGCAGTATTGACCGATTTGATGCAAAACAGGTCCCAGACAGTGGTGGCATGCGGTGGAACGGAGAAGTCTGAGCCGCTGAGTTCTGTGATGGGTGTAGCTCAAGGCTCTTCGGTCTCCAATATAGAGTTCTCTTTGCTCCTCAATGACTTGCCTGATGCTGTAACAGCGGCGGATATATTTATGTATGCCGATGATGTGGCCGCAATAGTTACAGCATCCACAGTGAGTCTATTGGAGCAGAGATTGAATGAGACGAGCACTCAGCTAGAGGCATGGTTTGGAGTGAATGGGCTAGCGCTCAATCTTGCCAAAACGCATTTTATACATTTTTGCCTCTCAGGTCACCAGACAAGATCCCTGGTTGTAAGAATTGCTGGGAAAACCATAGATCAAGTGCCATCTACTACATTTCTCGGCTTTAAGATCGATCGGGGCTTGTCATGGGAGAGCCATATAAATAAACTTTGCGGCAGATTGGGAAGCGCCTGTTTCGCCCTGAGTCGTGTAGCAAAGGTTGTTTCGGGTGAGGCAGTACGATCATGCTACTTTGCTACTGTCCACTCTGCCCTACTATATGGCGTAGATTTGTACGGTAGAGCTGCTGACTGGTGCAGAGTTTTCAGACTGCAAAAACGCGCAGTACGTGCGATGGTGGGGATACCGCATGACTCTACCGTACGTCCCCATTTCAAGAGACTTGGGATCATGACATTGCCAGCGCTGATTATATTTCAGGTTGCGGTTTATGTCCGATTAAACCAAGCCTCCTACGAAAAACGGGTAAGCGCCCGCTATAAAGATAAGTTAGCGGAGGTACCCCGCGCGTTAGAAAAGTCGGCCAGGTCGACGCATGTGATGGGTCCGACTGTGTATAACAAGCTGCCTACTCATATCACCACAGCGCCTACAATAGGCAGTTTTAAGTCACGGCTCAAGCGCTGGCTTGTCGAGCACGTTTTTTACAGTTATGAAGAATTTATTAATTCTTAAACCGTAATCATTGAGTAATGAGTGTAAATTATCGATCTTTTGGTGACATTGTTTAGTTATTATACGTTAGCATTGTCCCTAGTATTTTTGTGGGCAATAATTAACATTCTTGACGTTGTTTTTAGTATTTTGTAAGCAATAGTTAATATTTATGTATTGTAGACATCATATTGTGTTTAATTAGTTATAGAATTTATCATATTACGTAATTGTAATTAATTGAATGTCTAATCAAATGATAAAAAATGTCTTTTTACATAGTAAAAAGTACGAATTATATTTGTAAAATATTCAAGACGCGATGTTTATATCTGAATTATATGACTTGTAACATAATGTTATGAATAAAATGATTATGATTATTATGATTATGATTATGACGGCGCTCGGACATTTTTGTACTACTTTCATTTAGGGATTGTGGCTCTGTCGATATTTGCTCGAAGATTTTACGTGATCCGTGCGTGCGTGCGAGCGTGACCTAATAGTACCCTAGTAGTAAACTATTAGGAGAACAACCTCTGTCTTACGTAATTTGTGTAAACATGAGAAGAATGCAACGGCTTTTGCATTTTGGGCCTTCCAAAAGGCTGAAAGAGATGGTTAACTTTCAAAAAAAGGAGCTTCTATGTTCATCCCGCTGTATTTATTTCTTCTCGTGTATTTTCTTTGATATTTTGGTCAATTGTCAAAAATCAAAAAATCTTATTTAGTTTGGAATGGTTTATTCCTGAGGTTGTCCATTTCAATTTTATAAAAACCGGCTGAGTCGTTTTTGAAAAATCAAAAACAATGTAAAAATTTCATACATCGAGCGAAGTTTTCGAGTTCTATAAACTGTAATGCAGTCAGTTGTGCCATTTCTGCAAAAAAATAATTATGTCAAAAATATTTTTTTTTTTCAAAATCCCTTCTCGCGTTTTTCATAGCCACGAGTTAAGTCATCGCGCCGAAAACTGCTGATGCGATTCAAATTTAGCAAATGCAATCTCGGCGCTACCACGGCTCTATAGATTGGCTCCATCTTAATGGAAGCCTTTCAGGCTAAACTTTCGGCTTATTTGTGATTCGTTACATAAAGAAGCCACCTAAATTACAATGTTTTTTAACCGACTTCCAAAAAGGAGGAGGCTCTATGTTGGTCTGTACGTAACTAAATAAATAAAAAAATAAAAAATCTTTATTTGCCAGAAAAACTTAGTTCTAAACAAAGGAACGATACTACCTGCAGTAGTCGGAAAGACTGTGTCGCGGGCAGCATCGCCTACCTCCGGCAAAAGAATTTAGACAACATTCTTAATTTGAATACAAATAAAAGACAAAACTATAATAATAAAATATGTTAATAGATAACTGACAATGACATTACATTGCCCACATGTACCTATAATAACAAGGGAATGTATTTCTATCCGCTTGTACATAGATACTAAGTTATGTACCTAATGTGAGAGCTACGAGTATCCTGCCTACAAACCGCTTCGCTGTTTGGCAGTAAATTGATTAGGCAGTAAATTAATTGTACCTATGTATGTTATATTAGGAACAAATAAATAAATAAAAAATACATAATTTAGACAACAATAGCCGTTAGAATATTGTGTGTGCACGCGTGTGTGTTTGTGTGTGATTACAATCAAGTTATAACTGTAATTAAGTCCTCGGTATCTTGGTAACATAGCGATAACAGCCATTCAACATTTTATTTTACATTTATAGGAGGGGAGTGGGTAAATACTAAGTTCTTTATTTAATCTATTATACAATATTTATTATTCAATAAATATGTAGACATATATTTTTTGTGTATGTTTATCGATGTTTTCGCAATTTTGTGAACCGGTTTAGGATTTCTTTGTTCAGTTCGAAAAGATAGGTCTACTCCCGAGGTGGTCCTATTTCAATTTTATAGAAATCGGCTAAGTTTTTTTTTAAACATCAACAGTACTGTAGAAATCGCATACATCGATTTCAGGGAAATAATACAATTTTTGTACCCGACTGAGGTCGGTTGTGCGACTTTTCGTGAAAAATTTTCTACTAGTAAGTAGGTACTAAAGATACTATTGTATTGTAACTACTTGTAGTGTAAGACAATTTTATTAAGAACTAGTTTTTACCCGCGGATTCGCCTGCATACGCAATATATCATTACAATTTATAGCCTATGTGTTATTCTTATATATAAGCTATATTATTGCAAAGTTTCATTTCAATCCGTTCAGTAGTTTTTGCGTGAAAGAGTAACAAACATCCATACATCCATCCATCCATCCTCACAAACTTGCGCGTTTATAATATTAAGTAGGATGTGTTATTCTGATGTATAAGCTATATTATTGCAAAGTTTCATTTCAATCCGTCAGTAGTTTTTGGGTGAAAGAGTAACAAACATCCATCCATCCATCCTCACAAACTTTCGCGTTTATAATATTAGTAAGATATATTTATTCAAAATTCCAACGTCAAGAATGGTTAGAATCAAACATATCGTAGGCTGTAAAATTAGCTACAAACTGCGCGAAAGCAAATCTTTGCGCTATTTTATTTCCAACGAGGAGTAGTCGACTGCGGATAATCCATTAGGGTTATCCAAGATGTCTGATTCGGCCTATAACTAGTTCATCATCATCATCATCAGCTTATTTCGGCCCACTGCAGGGCATAAGCCTCCTCCCCTTTACGCCAACTATCCCTGTCCTGTGCCAGTCTCATCCAGGTGTTGCCGCAAAACTTTTGGATGTCATCATGCCTATATATACTACTAGTTTTTACCCGCGGCTTCGCCCGCATACGCAATATATCATTATAATTTATAGCCTATGTGTTATTCTGATATATAAGCTATATTACTGCAAAGTTTCATCTCAATCCGTTCAGTAGTTTTTGCGTGAAAGAGTAACAAACATCCATACATCCATCCATCCATCCATCCATCCATCCTCACAAACTTTCACGTTTATAATATTAGTAGGATAACTAGTTACTGTATTCAAACCATTGACTTGACATTTTTTCTGGTTCTATTGTTGAAATTGAAATGTATCGCCTTTTGTTACAAAAAACCTACTTCATTACTCCTATCTTATTAATAAACCCTTGAGGTTATAACCATTAGGCCTTAACTCCATCCAAGCGAAGCCGAGCGAAGTGTTGAAATTCGAAATCTACTACAAAATTGTCATGAAATAATGGACTGACAAATGAAATAATTGTATTGCGCAAAAATGGTAAAACCGCCTTCCATCGTGTACACAATTCGAATATTTTGCTCGAATAGTTTACATTGATTTTGATTTTTCAAAAACGGCTTAGCCGTTTTCGGTAAAATTTAAATGGGATTACCTCGGAAAACCTCTATCTCGGGATTAAAAATATTTTTTTGATTCGGTTCCTAATTGGCGAAGTTAAAAACAATACATACAGACGAACATCTTCTACTTTTTGGAGGTCGGTTAAAAATAAAAATATCTTAGCACGAAACAAAATAGTTACAAACCTAACAAAGCATATGCATAAACATAGCATACGCGCTCCTATTTCACTATATTAAAAATCTGAACTTAGATTCAGCGGTTATTTGACTTAAACAGGTCAATACAATACAATACATCACACGCTGCATCAACTGTTTTACTGCAACAGATTTACTAAATAAAGTGCTTGGGTCAATCAGTACCCGGCAGCGTCTGAGCGGGTAAATACCTGTAAGTTCGTATAGGCCGGGTGGCTAGACTCTAACACCTGGGTTAGAGTTTTTAGTTTGTTTGTTTTAGGCCGCCTGAAGGCCTCTGACATGGCTAAACGGTTAAATAACAGATTTACTGAAAGATCTTGCAAAGTGAGACCAGACTGTGTACACTGTACTGTACTGTACCAGCCTTTTTAGTAGTCCACTGCAGGACGTAGGCCTACCCACGAAGGGTGATTGGGCCATATCCACCACGCCCGGCCCAATGCGGGTTGGTGGATTCACATACGCCATCGAATTTCTTCTACGGACGTATCTACGGTTGCCTCACGATGTTTTCCTTCACCGAAAAGCCTGTGGTGTGAAATTCCGTACATAAATTCCAAAGAACTCATTGGTACGGGACCGGGGATTCGAACCCACGACCTCACGATTGTAAGGCGGGTGTCACTACTTCTTGACCACCACGGCTCCTAGGGTGTCCTGGCTCTTCTTGGGAAGTCGTATCCGATTATGATTTCCGAGCCCCTCCTAAAAGGGAATGTCAGAGTTCCTACAACATGGTTTAGAAAAAGTACACTGTACAGCAACTCAAAAAATAATATTAAAATATGGCCAATAAACACGCAGAGTAAAACAACCGCATTGAATTCTTAATTTGAATGGATATTTCATATTTTCTAATTTAATTTTTGTTCAAGGCCTCCATCACGCCGTCATATTTTACAAGCAATGTCAAAAGATACTACGATCCAAATATATACAATTTCTTTTAAAGAAAATTGTTACGAAAGAAAATAATAGGAAAATCATTTTCCAAAACAAATAAAGCAAATAACTGAATATTGTACAAGGTAAAGACCTAAGCTCGATATTTTGCATTATCTCTTTTTGACAGTTTTTGCCAAGAAAAATAACTCTCAGCTTAGATCTACTCTGAGGCTTTATAAGTATGCGTTTGTATATTAAATTAAAGTTGTTACCGCTTCCGTGTAGCGCTATACTTACAATTTTGACCGACTAACCACCGGAGGAGGTATAAAATTCGACGCGTATATTTTTTTTATTTTTTTTTATGTATAACCACGCATAACTTTTTTGTAGTTGTCTGATTTTAATAAAAAAAAAATTATTGGAAAGAATATACTTTGAAATTGGTCCCATTTAAATTTTATCGAAATCAGCTGAGCCATTTTAGATAAATCAACAATAATGTGAAAAATGCTACATCGATCCGTGCATAATATTTGCGTTCTAGCAACACGCCCCGGCTTCGCACAGTTGTATTATACATATAAACATTTCTCTTCAATTACTATCTATTAAAACAAACTGCATCAAAATACGTTGCGTAGTTTTAAAGATATAAGCATACATGTGGACAGACAGCGGGAAGCGACTTTGTTTTGTACTATGTAATGATTCTGTATACGGGTGAAGTCGGTCATGCTATTTTATGCAAAAAATAATTATTGTTTATTCCGTCTCCACTATGGGTATTGTACAAAAATGTATGGAACCACACGACATCTACTATAATAGTGTCCGTGTAAGGTACAATCTCAAGCTAAGGACATCGGTGGAGTTGGACCTTTACCTTCGAGCAAATATCTATAGAGTCATAATCGTGCAAAAAAAGTGTCCGAGCCAAAACAAGCTACGTAGAGTACAGGCTTTTTAGTTAGTCGTAAGGTGATTGCAAGCCGACCACAACGCCGCGCGACGCCAAAGTGTTCGGTTACAAACGTCGAGATTTGAGAAAACTGGTAATTGTGAATTATTTAATGTAAATATCTAAGTATGTTTGTATGACGGCGCTCGGACTTTTTTTTACTACTTTCATTTGGGACTATGGCTCTTATATCTCCATCTTATAATTGCTGGAAGAACTTTACCCACCGTTATCTGACAATCTCATAAAAACTTCTTATCTAGGTCAGACAACAAAGAGAATGCGCTAACTGTCAAAATGTTAAGGTTGCCATTAATTAGGCTAGCACTCGACGTTTGGCCATTATGGCAAGATGTCACAGTACTCCGGATATGACGAAAAATAAGTTAAGCTGTACATGAGGATACAAGTTCAAAAGGGAGTGGGCAGGGCAAATAGTTGCGCATGGACGATGAAGCAGAAAAGTTCTCGAATGGAGAAAATGTTTTAGCGAGCGTAGCGCAGGACGTTCATAGACAAGGTGGACTAATGATCTAATCAAAGCCACATTAACACGCATGATGCAAGCTGCTTTCAACCAATCTTAGGTCAGGGGAAGTAAAAGAAAAACAACAAAAAAATCTTGGAGATGTTTAAGGCAGGCCTATGTCAAGCAGTAGACGCTGTATGGCTGAACAAACGACAATAGGCTATTTGACAACATTAAACATATTCTATTAATTTTGGTTATCCATACAGATAATAGCCTGAAAAAGACAAATTTCACTTTGTAATAAACTCTAAAAACTTAAACTTTCTAAAATATGTCTAATTTTTGCAAATCGAACAAAATAAAATACGATATTTTTTTGATATTTTATCTGTGACGTAAACGCTCTAAGAAGGGCGGCAACTCTGGTGACGTCACGTGCTGGTAAACAAGAATTTCTCGATTCACTGTTGTTTGTGTAATTTGTGTTTTGTGATTTCGGAGTAATATTGTTAGATCTGTAAGTTACTTTTAAAGTATTTTTTGTTAATTTTTAGATGCGAACTAACGTATTTACCAGTATTAACTAACGTTATTTACTCGTGAGTGACGTCAAAGACCAGCGCCATTACAGAATGACGTGTTTGGTGGATCTTGAATATCTATTATTTAACACTGATTTATATTGTTAATACAGTAGATCTCTCGGAAACAGAAATGTAGTGTGCTTAGTATGTACTAACAAATAATTTAAAACCAGATGTTTTGAGATGTTTATCACAAAAAGAAAGTTTCTATACATCTAGTGTGTGAAGCACGATATAAATAATTTCATTGATTGAGCAATGCGTCATTTCTCGTAAATGGTAAGAAGTTCTAATAATTTCACATTAAATGACTGACTGGTTTAAAGCAGTTCTCACAAATGGCGCTTCCAACAATGTAGTAGTTGGTAAAAATGATAAACACTCACTAATTCGGCGCCTTCGCAGAGCGCGATTTAGCTTAATTGGACAAAGCATCTGGGTCGGAGTCCCAGAGGATGCAGATTCAAATCCTGCGAACGCGTCAATTTTTGAGATGTTTATCACAAAAAGAAAGTTTCTATACTCCTAGTGTGTGAAGCACGATAAAAATAATTTCATTAATTTAAAACCATTTCCAAAAACTAGTCAAATACTCTATTGCAAAGCAATATTTTACCAATACAAGTAAAAACCTTTTTCTAATATTTTTTCTTGAGATCTATATTGATAGGCCTATGTATAATAGAAGACGTCCTATTGTTGAAATTAACAAGCGATAGCAGTGATATGTAAAATAGCGAGGTGCATTAACACCCTAATACAGCGAGTAGGCATTCTTACTCTGGAATTCAAGCCATATTTCAGTTCTAAGAGATTCGGGGAGACTCGTTTTGTTTTATTTATGCGTGCAAGTCATAAGCTTCTTAACGTCGCGTCGTCTCTCAAGGTGAGTCTTTACCACATTTTTAGTATAAAGTTGACTGTTTTGTTTTTAAAGATATAAATCACTTAAGCGCACACCCACCAATACAAACACATGCACAACACACACACACATACACACACACAAAAGTAGCACTGCAAACCTTGACTCTCATGAGATCTCGTGTATTGCAGTGCTATACACACGTAGATACACACACACAAACTATACATTTCTGCGGATACTGCAGTCAATACTCTTCCGAACATGTATATACTATAATATATTATTTTATTTTTTATTATTATTATATTATTTTTTTCTGCTAATGTAGTTCCCTGAAGGTAAACAGTATCTACAATACAAGCTTTTGCTTAATGTAGGTACTGTGTACTAACTAGATTTGTAACTGCTAGCCGATAATATAAATGTGAATATTATTTATACCAACTTTATTAATAAGTGGCTATTATATCATGCAATAAAGAATTTATTTATTTAAAGGGTCTTTATTCAATTTCAAAGTATTCACAGATTGTATACATCTCTAGTGTAAATTAAATCCTAGAGGTAACAAAAAATACAATAGGTACGTTTACAAGCTGGAACATTAATTAAACTTATGTCAGGAGACTAAACCAAAGATTTTAATTAACATAGGAAAGAGGATAATTTGTTTTAAATAAAACATGTACTCGTACTTGGGATTTTATGCAACCTTTAGGATTAGGATTGCATTAATTGCGGCAGAATTTTGACAAAACTATATTAAAAAGCTATAAAGTCGACTGTATTTTTTCGAACTTGGAATAAAAAACCGGACAAGTGCGCGTCAGGCTCGCACATTGAGGGTTCCGTACAAACCCATAAATTTTCACAAAATTAGGAAGTAAGTTGATAAAATCTCTATTCTATAACCATCGACAATAAAAGTTTTTTTTATTTTACTTTTCTCGTCATACATCGAAAATGACATATTTTTAAAATAATTAAAAACCTGTTTTAGCATGTCCTAATGAAGTTCTTTTATATGATACCTTACATGATACCATTTACACACTTTGAATTATGAAGCCATATTTTGTGAATTTTGAGGCCCTATTTTTTGTGATTTAAATAAAAATGTACAGTTTTCAGATTTATTCGTATATGTGTACTTTGAGACAATGCTTCTCGCCAAAATTCATAGTTTTATGTCAACGGGAAGTACCCTGTAGGTTTTGATTTTTGTGAGTGTCGAAATATGCGGTTTTTTACGACATAAACGGCTCTAACGTTTTTAAACGATAACTGAGAAGTTTTTCTTTTACACAACTGCAAGAAACTATAGATATACGTATACAGTTTAAATTTCAACTCGATATCCTTACGCGTTCTCGAGATAAAGAGTCTTGACATACACACAGACGGACAGACGGTCAGGAAAGTGATCCTATAAGGGTACCGTTTTTTTCCGTTTGAGGTATGGAACCCTAAATATGAAGCTTAGACACTAAAATTGTTAAAATCGGAAGGGGATGAATGAGTCAATAAACTGGTTGATTCAGTTTTTTTTTAAAGAAAATCTAGTTCAAAAAACCCAAAAATGCTTTCTGCAGCGCCCCCTCGTGAGTTATCACCCTATTACCTATCTTTTAACATGCACTGATTAAACTCAAACCCACGGCACATAAGCTTGGACAAATATTCTCTCACTCCAAACGCATAGGTATACCGTCTCCGTTCCGTCGTGGGTAAATAGCTCCGATGGTTTAGTACCAAAAAAAAAATTAACAGAGAGAATGAGAGACAAACAAAGCTTTGTGGATTAGTAGGACGCTACCAACCGATGTTATTGGATATCCGTGGGAAAAGCATAATTATGTTCTGCAGTCAACGTTCTATGGCTGATAGATAACAGTAATTCGTAGAACTGTTAATGTGACCATGAAGTTTGTTGAGTTGAATGCAAGCACAGCGTAAAACGATCACTTGATATGACAATAAAATGTGATATGGATGCAAGCCACGATGTGGTCGATTTAACTAAAAAAATCTGAAAGAGATACATTGATTTGAAATGGCACAAGTTAGAAAAAGCCATGAAAATATTTCGGTTCGGTAGCCTTTGTTGAGTTATTTGTCGTGGAACGTAACATTTCTGACAAATTCCAATACATAATATTTGACAGTTTTGACAACTTACGGACAGATTTTTCCACAGAGCTATTACTACCAGAGGGATCATATGGTTGATTGAGAAAATCTGAAGGAGATGCATTGATTTAATATGGCAT